>PVIH01009037.1:0-85664 GCA_004025045.1 Sigmodon hispidus | reverse complement strand
GTGGTGGTGATGGTGGTGATGTGGTGGTGGTGTTGATGGTGATGTGGTGGTGGTGGTTGTGGTGCTGATGCTCAGTACGAAAGGGTCTGTGAGTGGAAATCGGAGGACAACTTTCAGGAGTCAGTTCTCCTGTCACTGTGGTTCCCGAGGATGTGGCGCAAGTTGTCAAGTGTCCACAGAAAGCACCCATCTTACCGGCCCTTAGTGTTGTTTTTGTTGTTTAGAAGAAACATCGCTATCATTTCTTACCAAAACATTAGGCAAATATTTGTAACAAGAGCATACCACATTGAAAGCACACTTCTGCTTTTTCCTAAGATGACACTCTACATTTTCTAAGAAGCCTTGCCTGCAGTGGATGAGAATGAGATTAATCCTCTCTAATGAGCTGTGGGAAGGACACTTCCATTTGATGAGCCTCAGTTTCCTCATTTTTAAAATGTACATTTGGGCCAGATAGCTTCTAATGATTATGTAAACTGTAATATTTTATATCCTTTTTTGAAACTTCCAGCTCTGTGCACAGAGACAGTTTCATTGCTCTCGTTGGAATGATTTGACCAAACATAATGGAGGAAGAAGAGAGACATGGGATTTGGTTTCACAGTCAAATGTCTCATTCCTGTGCAAGCTGGAAAAATCATCTTTCTTTCCTGAAAGCATGTTCATGTGAGCCATTCAACCTCCAAAGAAAGGTAAGGACACAGGAGCTGGGTAGTAAATTCTCTCTCTGATTGATATGGGAGGGTAGATAAGCACATGCTATCTACCCGTGAAAAGGAAATTTCCAGGAAGAGAGAAAAATAAACAAGGGTGTGCAAGTTTTAATGCAATTGGTTCCCATAGGCTTATAGGAGGTACTATTTTTTTAAAGATTTATTTATTTTTTTTAATGTTTCATTTCATTTAAACTTTATTTATTTATTTATTTGCCTCGGTGTTTGCCTGGAACTGGAACTACAGACAGTTGTTAGCTGCCATGTGGGTGCTGGGAATCGAACCCGGGTCCTCTGGAAGAGCAGACGGTGCTCTTAACCGCTGAGCCATCTCTCCAGCCCCTAAAGATTTATTTTATTATGTAGAGAGTACCAGATGTTATCATAGATGGTTGTGACCCACCATGTGGTTGCTGGGAATTGAACTCAGGACCTCAGGAAGAACAGTCTGTGATCCTAACCTCTGAGCCATCTCTCCAACCCCCTAGGAGGTACTATTAGGAGGTGTGGCTCTGTTGGAGGAAATGTCATGGAGGCTGACTTTGAGGTCTCTCTCAGATATGCTCAAACACACCCAGCATCTCAGGTCACTTCCTGTTGCCTGCAGATCAAAGATGTAGGACATTCAGCTCCTTCCCCAGCACCCTGCCTACCTGCACCATGTTTCCTGCCAGAGTGATAATGGACTAAACTTCTGAAACTGTAAGCCACCCAATAAAATGTTTTTCTTTAGAAGAGTTGTTGTGGTCACAGTGTCACTTCACAACAACAGAAACCATACAAGAGAGAGAGAAAATTAAAAGCAAACTATAAAATATCCATTTTACCCTCAGTCAAAGCTAGTCAATGTTCTTTCTGAGGTGGCCCCAATGCTACGTGTGACATTAGCTAACGGTAAAAGAGCAGACTTGCTTAGTGGGCACACAAACAGCAATCTGGCCGACGGCGGAGCCTGTGGGGCCAGGTGGGATGGTGGGTGAGACATGGCTCAGAGGAAGAGGGGCAAGTGGAACAGAAAGAAGATGCTGTAAATCTGCATCTCCCAAATGGAGACTCATGTGTTAGGTAACAAGGAAAGAAATGTAATGGCCTCTCATGCCATGCACAGAAGGAGCAATGTTCTGCAGTGTGTAATGAAGTGCAGTAAAGAGAACTTGGAAGACAAAGTAGCTGTGTTTTGAATAATCACCACCAGAGGTGAAATTTACCACAATCTCTGCTATCTCTCCTCATGGAAGGAGCGAGCAGCTGAGGCAGGTAACAATCACTTGAATTGAAGAATCAAAACGGATCAGAAAACAAAAATGGGGAAACACAACTATGTTAAGTGCTCTTCAGTTTATTGATGGATGATTCAGGTTGATAATGGAGCCATACTCTGCAACATTTGATTTCTGTACTCTGCTCATGCCTGGTGAGACCGTACAGCGATTCCTCAGTAAACTAAATATACTTTCAGTCTATAAGAGCAAATCAGGTATTTTTATCGACAATATAAAAGCCTTGAGCTTAATTTTCTTCTAAATATAGCAATAAACTTGTCTGTACTTGCTGTAACTTACAAATTATACTTGTTCATCTTCTCATTTTTTTTTATTACTGGCTGCTGGCCTGTGTTCTCCTTTCCAAGATAAACCCAGATCCCTTGCCAAGACTGAAAACATAACAGAGGGGACTTATTCCCAGGAAGGAAGGACTTCATGGCTCACTGGCAAAGTTGGTGGCAGCAACAGCAGCAACAGAAGGTTGCTTCATAAAGCCTGGTTCTTGATTGCCCTACGTCATTTTGAACCTTGGATATAAACAATTGCCCCAAACAGACGACTATGACTCCCGTGTACATCTGTGAACTAACCATCCCTGGAAAAGGAACAAACCCAAAGCTTAGCTACTACTTAAGTCATCCATCTCCAGTTCTCATCTCAGTGATGCCCCACCCACACTGTGCCGTTGACTCCTCTCACTGGTGACAACTTCTTCCGCCTGGGAGTTAGCTTGTATGCATGACACTGATGTTTGCTGTGAAAGATGGTGGAGGATGGGAGGGAGGGAAAGAGGGAGAGAAAAAGAGAGACACACACACAGAGAGAAGGAGGGGAGACAGAGACAGAGACAGAGCATAAACAAAGCTTTTAATCCATGTAGTGCTTTGGGGCAGGGTGGGGAGTGACAGCTGTGCTCACGACTGCTATAACTCATCAATAGGTGCAAACCTAGCTTTCATGAGATCCTTCTTCTACACCCATTCTAATTTTGTTTTGATAAGCTCTTTATTGGGTTGATATGTTGAGGTTTCATGAGTCACTCATTGACCAGGAAAAGGCATGATTCTACTCTTACATTGTCCTTCCAAACTGGTGTGGCTGCAGCTTTTTTATGGCTTGGAGTCAAGGTCAATATCAGCTGAGATAGTGACTGTTTTGCTCACTTGTTTGGCTTGCACAGGGACCTAAGCTAACCAGTTGGTGGAAAAGTGCCACTTCATCCGCCCCATCCTACAAGCCCCAATGGAGTCCAGCACTGTTGTGCCCTAAGCTGCCTCAGCCAGCAGATGTAAGAGTCAAAGGGGCAGGAGATGAAACCTCCACAAACAACTCATTAGGTGTAATGATGAAGCACAGGAATACTGGAAAGTCCATTGTTCCTATGACTTGATCCTTGTTGATCAGGTTAGGGGAAAACAGCATCTCATTTAAAAATGTCTTATTCCTTTCAAAAAGTCTCCCATTTAATACATGTCAAGAAAGATGTGTCTCTCCATCTTTGTGTAGACAGAATAACAGTTCCTTCAAAGATGCTCACAGTCTAACCAGGAAAGCTTTGGCTACGTTGCCTTACATAGCAAATGGAACCTTACAGATTTGGCTAAATAAAGGCTAGACAGGCTATAGGAAACCACAAAGATGCTTATCAGAAGAACTGGAAGGCCTCTTCCTTCTTCCTTCCTATTATGCATGTATACATATGTGCACGCGTGCACGCATGCACACACACATAGAGAATGTATTACACATATGCTGAACTCTTGCAGCCTGTGAAGATGAAGGGAACATTTGAGAGTTAATGAAGGCAGAATGCATCTGCTCCCTAGAAGCAAGGGGACAGATCTCCTTAGAGCCTCAGAACGTAAGGGAAACTTACTTTGGACTTCTAACCCATGGAACTAAAGGATAATAGATCTGTGGTCTCTAAGGAAGCGGTTTCACCAGTGACTCCTTCACTTTTTATTGTGAACTGAGACTTTCTTCTACATTCCAGAACTATTCAGTTGACCTCTTAGAAACCATCACTATGATGTCTCAAATATGGCTCAAGCTCAAAAGTGGGGTTCTGCTCCAAATGAGGTACTGCCCTAGTGTCCCTTGTCCATTGAGTGGGACCTTCAACTTCACAATTATTTAAACCAGAATCTGGGGTCATTGTTATGGCTTTTCTCTCATCAGCCCTGGTCAAATCACTGTAAAGTTTTACCTCCTTCATCTCTCTGCACTGCAAACATTTCTTCTTCCCTTCCATCCCCATCTTAATTCAGTTTTCCTCCATCTGCATCACTCTCAACTGATTTTCTCTCGGATGAATCTCACATATTCTCAGTGCCTCATCTGACCCCAAATTTTATGGAAAGCATAACTTGCCCATGCTCCAGATCATTCAGTGTTTTTCTATTTTAGGTCTTAATGGCCAAAGCAGATGAACTTTCTGCCTGTAGAGGCTCCAATTTCAGATATGTTGCCTGGTCCATTTTTTGTGTGCATTGTTCCTATGCAAAATCACTTTGATTTTCTCATCTGCAGCCTCCCTTGGCTTTTTTATTGTCCTCCTAACAGACCACATTTCCTCCTTCTCTCTGATGACCTTCATGAACAGTCTGTAGCCTGTGTCTCAGCTGCTCCAGTGGATTAAGCTGCTGAGAACTGAAGTCTGAATGGGGAAATGACCAAGAGGCACAGAGATTCAGAACACAGTTATAGGGACCTTGTGAACTTAACCTTTAAGTGTGAGCCCATGGAGAAGCAAGGCAATCCAAGGAATCAGAGAGAAAATGCTTGGCTGGGATCAACCCAGCACAGAGTTCAGAGGAAGCCTGGATAAGGAAACTAGAAGGTCCTCTCATGCTACCAAAGAAAGGACTTTCCCTCAGCCCAACATGGCACTCCCTGAGCACATTCAATAAAAATAGCAGACCTGTCAGTGGTGGTGTGGGGAGATGAGAATTAGCCAGAGGGAAAGAATGGAAAATGGTGGCTCCTCAGCCAAAAGAAGGTGATTAACCAGTGTGAAAGCAGGAAAGAGATCACTGGGCCAGAGAAAGTGATCATAACCACAGTGGGAAGGTCAGACAGTGACAGCTGAGTAGCAGAGACTGTGCATAGCCAATGATGGAGACCCGAATCTATACAGAGAACAGTAGGTTGAAGAAGCAAGGATTGGAAGGGATGCTGTTTTCTTCAGATGGGAAGAGCAGGCTTAGCACATGAGTTAGCCCTCTAGTCTCCCTCACAGCTGCCATCCTGTCTTGTTTTAGTTTCATTTCTGCAGCTGTGAAAAAACTCTCCGACCAAAAGTAACTTGGGGACGAAAGGGGCTTATTTTCATTTTAGGTGACAGGCCACCATTCATCATGCAGAGCACTCAGGGCAGGAACCGAAGGGAAGGAGCTTGCAGGCAAGATTGGTTTCTCTCCTCAAAGCATTGCTTCTGACCCAGGAACTCACTTCACAGCCACAACGGGAGGCAGGAGCCACGGAGAACGCTTCTTTTGGCTGCCAGGCAGATCTATGCTGACAGCTTATTATAGACCACCCCAGAGAATGGAACCAAGACATGTCCACAGGCTGATCTGATCTAGGAAATTCTTTGGTCAAGGCCTTCCTCTTAGTTGGTTTTAGGCCGTGTCAAACTGACAGCTTAAAGTCACTCAGGATAATCTTTTCTTTTCCCTTTCCCTTCTTTTTATTTTATTTTATTATTTTTTATTATGAATAAAGTCACATTTTCTACCCGTGTATATATTTGTTCAAGCTCCCTTCCCCTTCACACCCCCTCCAGTCACTCTCTCTTCTTCACATCTCCGCATCTCCTCCCCAGCAAGGGCAGGAGGTCCCAAGGTCCCAATATGGCTTAGTTCAGCATCCACTCCAGGCAGATCCAGTTTCCTCACCGCAACATCAAGAGTGAGTCAGGTGTTCTTCTAGAGGGAGTGGGATCCAAGGGGCCAGTCAAAGATGTTTCAGATCCCAAGCTGTTCAGTGGTTGTGGTTTCAGCTTGGACATGCTTTGCTTTTTGCTTTTTTGTTTAAAGTCCACTAATGAGTGAGAACATCCCCTGCTTATCTTTCTGGATTTGAGATACCTTGCTCAGGAGGATATTCTCCAAATTCATCCATTTGCCTGCAAATTTTAGGATATCATTTTTTTCTTACTGCTGAGTAGTACTCCATTGTGTAGATGTACCAGAGTTTGTTAATTCATTCTTCAGTTGATGGGCATCTAGGTTGTTTCCAGGTTCTTGCTATTACAAATAATGCTGCTATGAACATAGTTTAACTAATGCCTTTGGAGAGAGACTGAGCGTCTTTAGGGTATCCATCCAGAAGTGGTATTGCTGGATCCTTGGGGAGACTGTTTCCCAGATTTCTGAGAAACCACCATATTGCATTCCAGAGTGACTGAACAAGCTTACACTCCCACCAACAGTGGAGGAGCATTCCCCTTGCTCCACATCCTCTCCAGCATAGGCTGCCATCTGTGTCTTTTATCTTAGCCAATCTGACAGGTGTAAGGTAGTATCTCAAAGTTGTTTTGATTTACATTTCTCTGATGACTAAAGAAGTTGAGCACTTTTTCAACTGCCTTTCAGCCATTCATAATTCTGCTTAGAATTCCCTTTTTAGTTCTGAACCCCATTTTTTGATTGGGTTATTCAAAGTTTTGGGCTCTAGTTTCTTGAGTTCTCTATATAGTTTAGAGATCAGTCCTCTGTCACTTGTAGAGTTGGTGAAAATCTTTTCCCATTCTGTAGGCTGTCATTTTGTCTTATTGACAGTGTCCTTGACTTTACAGAAGCTTCTCAGTTTCAGGAGGTCCCAGTTACTGATTGTTGTTCTTAGTGTCTGTGCCACTGGTGTTACATTTAGGAAGTGGTCGCCTGTGCCACTCTGTTGGAAGATGTTTCCTACTTTCTTTTCTATCAAGTTCAGAGTGGCAGGCTTTATGTTGAGGTCTTTGATCCACTTGGATTTGAGTTTTGTGCTGGATGACAGGCTTGGATCTATTTGCATTTTCCTACACACTACCATCCAGCTATGCCAACACCATTTGTTAAAGATACTTTTTTCCATTGAATATTTTGGGCCTCTCTGTCAAAGATCAGCTGTTCATAGGTTTTTGGGTTAATGTCTGGGTCTTCAATTCGATTCCATTGATCCACAAGTCTGTTTTTATGCTAGTCCAGGCTGTTTTTAATTACTGTAGCTCTTTTATTATTGTATAACTTGAAGTCAGGGATGGTGATGCCTCCTGAGGTTCTTTTGTTGAGCAAAATTCTTTTAGCATTTCTGTCTGTATTTGAGGTTGAGGTGTGTTTCTTGTATGCAGCAGAAGGATGGCTTCTGTTTTTTTATCCATCTTGTCAGTGTGTGTCTTTTTATAGGTGAGTTGAGTCCATTGATATTAAGGGATATTAGTGACCACTGATTGATATTTCCTACTATTTTTGGTGGTAGCTTGTATATATTTCCTTTCTCTGGGCTTTTCTTCTGTGGGATTATTGAATGTCTGTGGTTTCATGGGTGTATCTGGGATCCTTAGGTTGAAATTTTCCCTCTAATGCTTTCTTTAGTGCTGGATTGGTAGATATGTATTGTTTCAGTCTGACTTTGTCATGAAATATCTTGTTTGCTCCATCTATGGTGATTGATAATTTTGCTGGGTATAGTAGTCTAGGTTGGCAGCCATGCTCTTTTAGTGTCTGTATAACTTCTGACCAAGCCCTTCTAGCTTTCATCGTTTCCATTGAATAGTCAGGCGTTATTCTGATGGGTCTGCCTTTATATGTGAGTTGGCCCTTTTCTTTTGCAGCTCTTAAATTTTTTTCTTTGTTCTGTATGTTTTGTGGCTTGATTATAATGTGGCACACTGACTTTTTTTTGGGGATCATATCTATTTGGTGTTCCGTAAGCTTCTTGTATCTTTATAGGCATTTCTTTCTTCAGGTTAGGAAAGTTTTCTTCTATGATTTTATTGAAAACATTATCTGTGCCTTTGAGCTGGTATTCTTCTCCTTCTATTCCTATTATTCTCATATTAGGTCTTTTCATGGTGTCCCAGATTTCCTGAACTTTTGTGTTATTGTTTTTTTGGTTTCAGTATTTTCTTTGACTGATGTATCTAATTCTGCTATGGAGTCTTCCACTCCAGAGATTCTCTCTTCCATCTCGTGGATTCTGTTGGTTATGCTTGTATCTGTACTTCCATCTCTTTGCTTCAGATTTTCTATTTCCTTCTTTGCCTCATTTTGTGTCTTTTTTTATTGCTTCTATTTCAGTTTTTAGTTCCTGGAATGTTTCTTTCATTTTTTGGTTTACCTTTTCTTGGTTGTCTTTCAAGGATTTATTCATCTCTTCCAATTTTTTGTTTGTATTTTCTTCTATTTCTTTAAGGGAATTTTTTATATCTTCTTTGAAGGCTTCAACAATCTTCATAAAGTTGTTTTTGGTGTTGTTTCCTTCTGTTTCCTCTTCATTGCTCTGTTTAGGTCTTGTACTTGTAGAACCAACAGTTTCTTCTGGTGTTACCTTGTTGTTCTTTATATTGTTATATGTATTTTTGCACTGGTATCTGCCCATGGCTTTAGTGGTTCATGATTAGGCATCTCCTAGTCAGTTATGGCAAGATAATTTGTATGTCTCCTGTCTCCTCTGAGCAAGAGGTCTGCTTGATATCTGACTCTGCTCTGGACAGGTATCTGAATTTCCAATTCTCATTCCTTCTCTGATGATGCAGTTCGCCCTGGAGGCGGGTCCAACAATGCAAGGTCCCCTCTTTTAGGTGTGGCTGGAGGAGCCCCTCACAGCCAAACCCTAGTCCTGTCTTCTAATGAGAGTCTAAGATAAGACTCTAGGGATTGATCATGGTCCCAGATAGTGACTCCCTGAATGGGTGGTCCAGGTGCTGGAATCTGCTCACCTCTGGATGGGGGTCTCCAGGATAATCTTTAATGATTTATTTTTAATTAAAGTAATTCATGTACCAATTTTTGAAAAGTCAACTGGCTCAAGGGCAAATAAGAAAACATATAATTGTCAACCTCCATGACCTACTTCCCACCATCACATTACACTTTCTTGGTGATTTTGCTGCTTGCTGTTATGTTTCTAAGTGCCTTTATTGTTTTTCTCTTCTCCTTAACAAGCTATGAGCACCTTAAGGGGAGAAATGGTAGTGGATTTAATGGGCTGTCAGGGTGATAAAGTCACGCTAGCGGAGGAAGCCTGTGATCAGGGCTCTGTACACGTGCTACACTGGAGAAGAGATTTTCTGAGAACAGAAGTAGATATCAGTTTCAAAAACTCCTCCAACCATCAGCTCTCCAGATGTGTCTGTCCCACAGCTGCTTTCTGGAGACCAAGTCTTTAAGTACGTGAGTCTGAGGGGGCATGCCTTACATTCAAAGCACAACATTTGGTGACATTCACTTTAGACATTTCTCTCTCCACCCCTTCAATACAATCTCTCTCTGTTGCTGTTGTGCTCATGGCAGCCCCCTGCCTCAGCCTCCAGGATTACAGATGTGAGCCACCACTCCTGAATCTTTTAAGACATTTCTATTGGCTCCTTCCTTTTAGAGATGAGATTGAATAAGATTTGTAAAAAGTTAATGTTCTCCCTTATATTTTTTTCTCCTCTGTTTTCCCCCAAATGTTTCTAAAACAAAGTGTTATTATTGTTTTTTTATTTAATGTGTAACTTATTTCCTTTTTCATCACCTTAGTGGGCTGATCATTAGTTATACTACCAATGCTGCAAGTGTAACTGGATACCTTTCTCAGTCCAGCACAGAAAGAGAGCCGTCCGTCTAGTGCTACCAGGACCACTGCTTTGCAGCTGCTGCCCTGACATTCTCTACCATCCTGCTCCACTGTACCTCAGTCACTTTTTAAGTGGCCTGTAGTACTTCTGAAATTAAAACAGTACCATTTGCTCTCTGGTCATAATACTTGTAAAGGACTGGGTGATTATCCCCTGAGCCCTTAACAAGGGCCCTCAGAAAGTATTTCTGGTCTCCTATAATGTAATGTATTCACTCAAGCAGATCTCTTCATGCTTAGCCTTATATGTCTACCCCTGTCAATCCTGGGGATATGGGCATTTTCTTCTGTCTTTTTAAAAATAATAGTTTTATTAATTCTTTGAGAACTTCACACAATATGTTTCTATCATATTTATTCTCCTTCTCTAATCCCTCTAAGGCCCACCATCTCTGTCCTCTCTCCCCTGCTACACACCAGAAGAAAAAAAAAACCCATGGAGTCCAATTCATGTTGTCCACCCTTCAGAGCAGGACCTACCCCTAGAGTATAGTCTACCTACCAGAGGATTCCACCATTAAAAAATTGACTCTCAGGGGCCAGTAGCTCCTCACTTAGTGATGGAATTTCATTCCATCATCCTACATAGTCTGGCTTGAACTTGCTTGGGTCTTGCTTTTGTACACTGAAAATATTTGTCACTATAAATATTGGTTTAATAAAATGCTGACTGGCCAGAAACTAGGCAGATAGGATGTATAGGTGAGCTATCAGACAAGGAGAATTCTGAGAAGAGAAAGGGCAGAGCAGATGCCAGCCAGACAGGCAGAAGAAGGAAGATGAGATGCTGCTCTGAGAAAAGGCACCAAGACACATGGCTAGACATAGATAAGAATTATGGGCTAATCTAAGAAAAAGAGCTAGTCAATAATATGCTCAAGCTATAGATCAAACAGTTTATAATTAATATTAGCCTCTGTGTGATTATTTGAGACTAAATGGCTGCAGAGCCTGCTGGGCAGGACACAGAAATATCTGACTGCAGGGTCTGGGGATTTCTGTGACAGTTAATGAGTTCTTACTCTCAGCCTTCCTGATGTGTCCAGGAAACACTGCTTCCTTGAAGGCATCCACCACCTGACCCTGACAGTCTTTCCGTTCTCTCTTGTGCTAAGATGACTGAGCTTTGGAAGGAAAGAGGAAGCATTTTCTTACTCAGTAGAGTCTATGTTAGTTTGAGCTTCTCCAAATGGTAACTATGACACAAACCATTGAACATGGTACTGAATCTTGTGTTGCAAGATGGTGCCTGAAAAGTTTTGGCACTAGAATAAGCCTCTCTGCTGACACAGCAATCCAAATCAGACCAAATCAAACCAGATTAAGAAAAGGCCCTGGTTTAATTGGTAAAGCACTCCCAGGTGATTCACCAGTCTCCAGGGAGGAGACAGGGAAGAAAGACTGAAAAACCATGTGTCTGTTTTCTGGAGTGCAGTTTAAATACCCTGTGGGAGTGGTCTTGAACATCTCTGGAGAAGGATCCATGTTTGATGGCCTTTCTGAAGGGGCAGGGTCTGGGGAGAGAGATAGGTGGGGCATCTTCCTAATCATCCAAGACTCTTTGGGTGTATGTGTACCAGTGTGCCAGGGACTGAGGTGGGGCTTCCACTAGAACAGTGCCATCAAGTCAGTGTGTTCTTGTATATCTATCTTTACATTTTGATCCCTTTGATAGATGAGGGGATCAAAATCTCATCTCTTGATTCTCTGTTGGCTCCACTCAAAAGATGCCTGCTAAACCTTTCTGCTTCCTTGGTGAGTACTCATTCTTCTTTATGAGGACTAAATCCATTCTGGTGTTCTGATGCTCACCATGGGTTCCATGACTGCAGCCAGAAAAGGAGGAGGCACTTGCCTTACAGGAAACAAGGCTCAGGAGCAGCTTCCAGAGTAATAACATTTTCACTATAATGGGAAGAACAATTCAAAATGTTCCAAGGGACTGGGCATGTGTGCAGAGCTAACAGCCTTCAGGAAATACTTCTGTATCTTTCAGAGTTCCAGGCTCTGAATTTTTCTGAACCAGGATGCTGGCTGCATTAGTGATGCCTCTTATGGTTGGGACAAAATAGCCAATGGAAATGACTTAAGAAAGAAAGGGCTGGTTTTGGTTCACAGTTCAAAGGTTCAGTTCATTAGGGAGGGAAGGTTTAGTGGCAGGCCATGAGGCAGCTGGTGGCAGGGGCATGAGGTGGCTGGTCACATTGCATCTTCAGTCAAGAAGCAGAGCGAACTGAATGCTTGTATCCTATTTATTTTTTCTATTATATTTAGGCTTGGACACCTACCTTTGGAAGGTGCCATTCACATTTACAGTAGGTCTTTATCTTCTCTGTTTATCCTTTCTGGAAACATCCTCCTAGACATACCCAAAAGTATGAGTTTATAATGATTATAAATCCAGTTAATTCGACCCTGAAGACAAAACTTCTACACTGGCCTTTGAAAATGAACCTTCTTTGCCTGTGTATTTGGGACTATCTGGAGGTCTGCATTTCTATCTGGTCCACAATCTGCTCCCTGACTGTGCTCATCTTTCAGGGACAGCAAGAAGAGGGCCTGCGGCTTTCATAAGTATTCTTTCATTGTGTGCTTGTTGCTCTAGGATTCTCAGCATCCTTCTGCAGTTTGTCAGTACAAATTAGCATTCACCAGCCAGTTCCACAACAGGAATTGGCATTGTTCCCTTAGCTTGTAAATGCTTGATTATTTGGAATCATTATACTAGCAAAGGGTATTCACATGGCTGGTCTCTGGAACATTTGGTTGCCACCCATGAAATCTTTAGTTCTCTGGCCATTGCATCAGCCAGCAATACCACGCTCAAGCTCCATCCTGAGAAGAATCTGGACAGGAACCCTTGTTAGCCAGGTAGTAAAGGACTCCAGCTTAGTCCCTACTTCCTCAGACCACCCTTGAAACCATTATGCTGGTTCAGACCCTCTATGAAAAAGATTCAAAGTTAGGGATAGTTATGTAGAGGAGTAATTGGAGGAGATGATGATGCAAAGTCAAGGAAGCAAAGAAAAGCAGCCAGGAAAAGCCTCCAGACCATACTACAGGCTCATGTGAGACGCAGGAGAGGGAGCTGGGGAACTGTGAGGGAGGACCTATGGCTGGAGAGAAGTTTGCTTTGAAAATATCTTGACTAGATTGTTGGGGGAGCTTGTCCCTGTGTTGGGTCCAGGTCTCTGGAGTACCCAGGCATTAATTGCAAAATGTGTGCTCAGAATAACTCTGTCCTCCACAGATACTCTTTTAAGGAAATCTGAGTCACATGTTCATGGCTGCTACTAGAAATGTACTATTACACAGAAATGTCTAGGTGGGGTTATGAGTGCAGGGGCTGTAGTCCAGTGGTAAAGGGCTTGTTTACAGGCACAAGACCATGAATCCATCTCCAGAATTATCAAAAGGACGTGGATCTGGCTACTAGAAGTCTTTGAAGATGTAAGGATGTCACAGTTTGTTTGTGCATTTCCCCTGAATGTCCTTGTTCCCAGGGCAGTGACTCAGCACCTCTCTCTTACGGACTCAGTCTTTCTCAGGCTGAGGCTCTTTGCTGAGGCTTTGTAGGAAAGAAGCCTTCTGATTCCGACTCATTGGCAGGGATTGAGAGGTGAGTGAGATCTAAAGATCGATTCTACATCTACTCTTGCTTTCACCTTTTACTCCAAGCCTACCTTCCAAGCATACCCTGCCTCCAGCCCTTCAGCTTGCATTGGGCTACACAGCAAGAATCAATTTGTTTCTTGTTAGCATTTCTCTGTGCACAGAGTTTCCTGCTTTTCCTTTGCTAATTCAACAGCCATTTACCCAGTCTCTTTTCACATCCCTAGAGGGTAACCATTTCTCTTCCTCTGTAGACTTCTTTCCTGTTTATTCTTGTCCCAGTCATTCTGCATCACTTTTGTCCTTTATATTTAGGTTTAGGGGAGAGAGTGGTGCAGCCTCAGTGATAAGAAGGGTCAGGGCCTCTGTGTGGCCAGGAGAAAAGAGGGAAGAACTGTTCACAGCCACTAACAAGCTGTGTCTACAGTGTGCGACACTGAGGCTCTTCCCTCCTGAAGGTTCTTGAAATTTTTCTTTTCTTAGAAAAATATTTATTTTTATTTTATATGAATTTGTGTTTTGCCTGCAAGTATAACTGTGTAAGGGTATCAGATCTTGGAATTACAGACAGTTGTTAGCTGCCATGTGGATGCTGGGAATCGAACTCAGGTCCTCCAGAAGAACAGTCAGTGCTCTTAACTGCTGAGCCATCTCTCCAGTCTGCAATCTTCCTTTTGTTAGCATGTCTTCTATCCCACCCACTATCATAATTAAAGATGGTCCTGTTAGCAGATGATACTGTTTTACTCCAAACCTCTATCTTTATAATTACCTTAGATTAAAAAAGAACAGCTTTCAAAAAATATAGTTTACAAACTAGGCATGTTGGAACATTCCTGTAATCCCAGAACTCCAAAGACTGAGTGAGAGGAAGTAAGGTCTCAAGTTTGGAGTCAACTTAGGCTCCACAATAGTGTACAAATATGACAAAATAAGTTCCAATCCTGCTTGGGCTACCCAGTGTGAGAGCCGTCTTTTTCTCTTGTACACAGGTTGGTTGTCATAGGCACTGTGGTATTTGGTTCTGGCCTTTGAATAGCCCACAGTCCAGTGGTATAGACAATACAGACTACTTTACACAGTACGGTAAATGTTTATGGTATACAGGTTTAGGCGGTTCTGTGGATATGCAGAGGAGGGTCCCAAGATCTACCTGGGAATAAAGGAATATTCCTGGAAGAAGTGAGAGCCCAGCAAAGCCACCCACTTAAAGACTGAGGACAGAAGCCACAAAGGGGTGTGGTAGTGCCACTAGGCCCTGGAAGTGAGAACCCTGGGGACGGAGCAGGAGAGCAGGTTGCTGTGAGTCACTTTGAGTGATGTAGAAAGGCTAAGTGGTAAGGGGTGGACCATAGAATTCTTTGCAAACATTTCAAGAAATCCAAGAAGGGTGACATGTTGGATGTGAATGTTAGAAGCTACTCTTGGATTATGGGCTGTATAGCATGTGCAGGGAACATTAACAAGTAGGAGTGGTGGTGGGGGAGCTTGATCAAGGTGATGATCACAGGAATTGAGCGGGACCACCGATATCGAAAGCCTATGCTGGGAGCAGTATGCCAATCATCTGTGTATTAAGCCATTCACCATCCCTCTCATATAGATTGGAACCATGATCTCTGTCTTTTTCTTAGTTCTGTCCATCTGGAAAGTGGGTCATCTAGTCCTTGTGTCCCAGCACATCTCAGGGGACAAAGCTGTAGTTTCATTTTCTTCTTGCTCCTAAGACCTTGAAGCTCTTCCAGTGTCTTACCTTTGGTTGGTCATTATTTTAGGATCACAGAATGATAATTTAGCCATGGGTCATCCTTTAGACAAACATGCATGAGTCATATATCTGTTACTATTCTGTCTTTATAGATGTTACAAGTAATCTCACTCAATAACATGCGCCTCATATGTTCACTTATCAGTCACATCTGCCCATTTCCTGATGTTCTTTATTTCCATTTGGCCAAGGTACCTTAAGGCATTGTGATGATAGCCAGAAACCTGAAATGCATCAGAAATGCCATGAAAATCATAATCATGTAGCTTAAAATTTTGGTAAGTATTTTCATGATAAGTACACATTTGAACAAAGTGAAAAGTATTAAAGATAAAACTTCTCGGCCCTTTGGAAGAGATGGAGTAGATGCTTCTAGACACACACAGTCTTTCTCAGTCATTTGGAGAATTCATGATCAGGGCCTTAAGTGATAATGATGATGTCAACTGTCCTTTTATTATTGCATAGGATAGTGTGGTGGGTGGTTTAAGTTTTCATTTCCACGTTTCTATGCTCAGACTAATAGACAACAAATTCTCACTAAGCAATTATGTCATAAGATATTTAAACTTCCCTGAAACTAGATGTCTTAGTCACTGTTCTGTTGCTGTGAAGACACACAATAACCATTGGGACTCATTTAAAAAATCTAGTTGCTAACAGTTTAGGAAGACAGTCCATTATTATTATGGCAAGGAATATGACGCTGGAGCAGTGACTGAAAAAATCTACATCTGCAGGTGGGGGAGAGAGAGAGAGGGAAAGAGAGAGAGAGAGAGAGAGAGAGAGAGAGAGAGAGAGAGAGAGAGAGAGAGAGAGAGAAACTGGGTATAAGTTTTTGAACTCTCAGAGTCTACCCCTAGTGATAGATTTCCCCCAACAAGTCCACATCTCCTAATCCTTCTAATCCTTTCAAACAGCTTCATTCCCAGATGACTAAGCATTCAAATATATGAGCCTGTCGGGGTTATTTGTATTCAATCACCCCACCAGAAGACCATGAGACCCAGAGCCAAATCCAATGGAAAAATTGGTGTAGCTTGATGGTAGAAAGCTTGTTTAACATGAGGAAGTCCCCAGGCTCTATCCCAGCACTGAAATAGACAAAAAGGGGAGAAGTATCAGGACATTAGGTGTCTTTTCTAGGACAGAATCCATCTTCTTACAGTAGGGCAAAGCTTGTCACAATAGCTTGGATTTATGGGTGATCCTCTACAGCAGAAATCACTTCACCTTTTGAGGTAACCTTTATAGAGTCATAAAATTCATCAATTTTATTTGACATCCGAGTCATTGCTCTACCATGAATATAATGCTAGCACTTTACCTGGAGAACAAAATTGAAGAGACAAAAATTATTCCTGGGCAAGGTGGAAGAAGGTTCTAGAGCAAGAGTGGGGCCAGTAGGAATTCATGAACTTGATTCAGCATCAGGAAGAACCCTGAGCACTCCATCTTCTGGGTCACCTCTCCTGTGCGCACTGACCCTGATGTATGTCTCAACAGTACATTTTGTGCTCACACACTGCAGTGGGTTGTTAAGCTTAAAACAGTGGACCCAAAATGCATTGCACATAGACTCATTCTTTTTTATATCATGTTTTTTTGGTATCTACAGGGATCTATACAAAGCATACACAGGGGCCATTTTTTTTTTAAGCTGAGAGGAAGGTATTTGGTTTTGTGAATTTCAAAGCTAAGTGATTCGTGAAATAAATTGTTTTTATTTTGGTTACTTGTTTTAAGACAGTCTTCCTATCTAGGTAAGACTTGCTTTAAACTCAGTTATCTCCTGATCAGTTTCCTAAGTATTAGAATTCCAGATGTGTACGGCTACACTCAGTTACTCAACACCTGTGGTTGAAGGTACTAGGAAAAGTTTATGTGTGTGTGTGTGTGTGTGTGTGTGTGTGTGTAATATACATGTATGTGAATATAGATAGCTTCAAACAAAATTTTTTTAGGTCTAATGTTTTGATAAAGCTGTTTTTGGAGATACTTAATAATTCAAGAAGCCACTATACTGATATATTGATTTTTAACTATGACTTCAATATTAAAATGTTTGATTTCTGTTTAGGACAGTTGCAAGATGGCTTTCTATGATTATACATCATACCATAACTCTAACCAGAACTTCAGATAGCCTTACCAAATACTCTGAGACTGGTTAAGTAAGTCCATTGAGACTTAACTACTATTTTAGTTTTTTACAGAACCCCACATAGATACCATCACCTCAGACAGCAGGAAGCAATTCTAAGAAAACTATGCCCCCTCTCTTGATAAGTTTTGTTTTCTAAGGGTTATGGATAATTATTATTCTGTTAGGGTGGTTATATGTTATATTTGGGTTGATGGCAGAACAATAAAATTAACTTCATGAACCCATTTGAAGAAGAAAAACAGGCTTTGCCCTACTGTAAGAAGATGGATTCTTTCATAGACTGGCAGATATAGGTAGATTATTGTATCTACCTGTAAACAAATTTAGCTAAATATTAGCCATAGACTATCTGCACTGGCATGAATTCTTGTATATTGATATAAATGTAAAATTATTTTATGTGTCTGCTTAAGATAATTTGTATATTGATACAAATTCAAATCTGTATTTGACATATTGTGCACATGCTTCTACCTCTGTTTAAATATTTTAAACATTAATGCATATTAAGCATATTGTTGCCATTTATACTATATAGTTTCTACCTCTGTTTACTTATATGTGTTATACTATATATGTGCTACCTCTGTTTAAGATATTTGTATAGTGATACATATTAAAAGTATTGTTGTCATTTTGCACTATACATTTCTACCTCTGCTTAGATATTTATATGATTGTCATACTTAAAGTCATTGTCCCAAAACTGTACATCTTTTCTTAGATTGTCTACCTTTATAATATAAGCTTTAGGCATTAAGTTACCTGTGTGGTAATATATGTTTAATACATTAACCTGGAATATCAGCACAACCACAGTCAAGCCAGGTCAGGGAGGGGTGACTCACATCTTTAATCCCAGCTTTAGGAATATGAAAAGAGGGAGTGAAGAGAGCTGGGTGGAGAAAGAAAAGAGCGTTTTTCAACTTTATGACACACTTCCTTCTTTTTTGACTAAGGACTAAGAGGCATTCGATTGGAGGATTCCTAGAGACAGGCCTGAGGAGTTGGCTGGGTGGTTGTGGTTTGTTTCTGATTTTTCAGAATAATTTTATTACATATATATCACCACATATCTAGGTTGATAAGAATTACAGGTCATAGTCACCTATGTTTGTCATATAATAGTCATGTCAATTAGGTCTTCTAGATATATAGCAACATATGCCAGATGAATAGGCAGTCTTCAAATACTTCATAGACCTAGAGAATATGACATTTAAATGTTTTTTTATTCAGCATTTGGCTACAAGAGACAAGATTGCTCCTGGAAACACCACTCCTTTCCTGAGATGATATTGGGCATCAAAGACACTCCACATGGAGTTTGTCTTCCTTGGCAGATAATGGCCTGTTGGGCAAAAAACTGCCCTTGCCTTGACTGCTGAGAGTAAGCATGCTGTCCAATCTGGATGAGCAAGACAAAAGATAGAGACTGCTGAAAACCGCCAAGACAAGATAAGATGGTTTCTCAAAATAATCTGCTTCTGAAAAGATCTGTCAGTGCTGTATCCAAAGCTGCATCCTAGTGCTGTATCCAAAAAATTGTATGCTCCCACATTGCAGAATGGCTGTGGGTGACCATTCACGCAGCTGGCTGTCACTGTCTTCTCTTACTAAGTTTTAGAAGTTGCTTGCTTGTACTTCCAGCTTACTCAGGTAGTGTATTTTCCTTCTCAGGTCTTAGCTGGGGCTGAAAACTAGATAATTAAAGTTATGCTCATCTCATATCTTAGCTAAAAGCATTTAGGTACTAGATTCATGTTATTCAAGATAGACAGCTTTGAGTAATCTCTGCTGCCACTTATCTTATTCTGGACATTTAGTATGTGATTTGTGTTGGTTGTTCTTAGTAGTTGTAGTTTGCTTTGTTTATGTTATTTGCCTTTTTCCTCTCCTGGACATTACCTTATAATTGTTTCTATTATATATAGTTTTATATTTAGGTTCAGAACTTTCTTAGTTAGACAAAAGTGGGAAGCAGGCAACATCACCTTGACCTAGAGGCCCCAGTGTACGGGGCATGGCCAGGCCAGTTTGCCATCCCTCTTCCTGTTCACTCTCTTGTGCTCTTGGAGGAGGGGCCAGATCATTTCTCCTGAGTGGCCCAGTCCAGCTTTCCAGGAATCACCTGACTAACTGTTTAATCTCTTGTATCAGTGAATGTTTCCTATAAACCCCATAATAAATATTAACCTTTGATCAGCTGATAAGGATTATTACCAACTACAGATTTGAAGTTTAAATTCCATGATGTATAAGCCAGCTGATTTTGAGCAAGATCCTTAATCTTTCTCTGTGTCTCATTTTTTCTCAACTCTAGCAATGATTATATCTAAGCATTAAGCAAGGTTATGGGCTACAGCCCCTCCCTCAAGGTGACTACTATTAGCTATTAATGAAGAGGACTGATATGTCTGATGTGGACATTAGAAGCCTCTATCCGGCTGTAGGCTGTAAAGAGTTAATTATGTTGATGAACTGGACATGGGTGAACAATGGAAAAAGTCCTCAGTACAGAGAAACATCCCATGGAAGACTCAAACAAGCCTGTGATTCTGTTGTGAAACTGTAGGCACTTTACTTATCCAGTCTGGCTAACTATGTTCTGTAACTGTTCATGAAGGTATTAAATGTGATAGAAATGTGAAACACTCAATGACTGCTCCTCCATAGTTAATATTAAACACATGGCACTGGTATTCTTCACACACACACACACACACACACACACACACACACACACACTTGGAGTCAACATCATTAGGAATGTACATAGGATGAAGTGAGAACTCAGGTAAATAAGAACGTGGACATCCTAGTCACAGAAAAGTGTTCAAATGAAAGGACATGGGGTGTCTCAAGCTAACCCATAGTGTGCAATGTCAGAATGACCAGGACAGTCACCTAAAACTTTGTCCTTGGAGCTCAGGGCAACAAAGGGCTTCTAAGAATGTGGCTGCCATGTAGGAGCAAAACTCAGCCCATACTCTTCCTAGGAATTGGATTTTCTTTTTTTGCAAAATACATTAATTTAAAAGTTGCTAGAGTTAGAATCTTGAAACTGAATGTAACATTGTAAGATCTATACTTTTTAAAATCTAAACGTCCTCTTCAATTTCATGAAACTGAATCTCCATTGTATGATTAAAAGATGTGGACTTTGGGCATGGATTCAACCATGATTGAGAACTCCATTCTAGTGAAGGACAAGATGAAGGGCACAAAATGATAAAATAGAAAGTGTTTAGATTATTATTATTTGCCTGTTTACCTTCTGGCACATGGGGGGTGTCACCTTAAGAAGGGAACAGTCACATCCTTGAACATGTAGTTCCTATCCTCCAGAGCTGTGAGAAATGAAGTTGTGTTCTTTGTGAATTACTTGGTTTTATATATCATGTTATATCTATTCAATTGTCCTAAGACAAGAGCTGACAGGCCACATCAGACAATGTAATATGGTAAAGACATTTTTCTTCCACAAACTCCCCTTTTGGCAGCCAGTGAAATGGGGACAGTTGAGATGGGAATGTCACCGAGTATACAAAGCTCTTGGTTCAATTATTAAAACTGCAAAAAATAAAAAAGAGATGGTGAAAGTGGGAAGGAGGGATAGAGAAAGAGGTTCAAGATAGAGAAGAGAGAGAAGGTCTGGGAGAGAGAGACAGAGGGAGGAGAGGAGAGAGAGAGAGGGGAGGGGCTGGGAGAGAGAGGGAGGGGAGAGGAGAGGAGAGAGAGAGAGAGGGGAGGGGCTGGGAGAGAGAGGGAGAGGGAGGAGGGGGAGAGCAGACAACATCTGGGAAGGGGAAGGGCTGATGTCAGAAATCCTGTGTACTTCTCAACTTGACCTTCTCCCAAACAGCCGTAAACCATGAGAAAGATGAAATATTTAAATATAAAAGTTAATTACACTATCTTTTTGAGCTCATGATGCCATATAGGGACATAAAAAGCTTTCCAAAGAGTAACACATTTGGCTATGACTTGTTTGAAATTTCTCACAAAGCTGTGAGTGTAGAGAAATCTTTTTTTTATTTTATTTTTTTCCAACTTACCTCTGGCTGAAGACATTTGGAGAAGAGCCTGAATGCTGTCAGGAAAAGGTTAAATAGGCTATCCATTTTCAGGTCTGTCTTGAACATGGCTTTATGTCCAGTGTCTAGCTGCATGTATGACACACTTTTGCCTTATTATATTGCCTTTACAATACACTGTTGGGGCATGTGAATAAGACCACACCACCAGAGATAATTAGCCTCTTTATTTCATGTGACAAATGTTTATCCAGTAGGAACAGAGCAGACACCAAGGGACAAAGTAGCCACTATGGATAGCATTCCAAGCAGCTGGACTGGGTAGACTGGGATGAACAGCCATTGGTCCCCTAAATTGGCCACCCACAATAGGGATGCTGCTTCCTTCATACAGGGCAGCTTGGATACAGCCCACACAGCCTGAAGGACATCAGAACTGGGGAGCTGTCTGGCTGCATGGAGAGGAGGTACACCCCTGCCTCACGATTGCTCTGTGGCCTTTTCTGGGTTTGTTGCTTTGAGATAAATTCTCACAACTTCCCTGATTTTGGTAAACTCACTTGTAACATGGCAGTTCCCAGGCAATGACAATGACACAATGCCTAGGAAAGCTTTGCCAACTGCTGAAGAGTCACAGACTGTGGTTCAGTTTATGGTTTCTGTAAAACACCTTGGTAGTGAGTTCCGGCAGGAACAGCACATCATGTTCTGCTGTGGATGAATACTGATAGGAAATTTGGACTCGGGTGGGGTGAGTGAGGAGATTTCTCAGCCAGAAAGGCGCTTGCCTTGTAAGCACGAGGAAGTGGATTTGGTCCTGAGAACATGCTTAAGAAAGGCAGGAGGAGGTGAAAATAAACTGTGCAAGAACAGCCCAGTAGACTTCCAATATGAAAAGGGGAAAAAGCCATGAGGTCTCAATCTTACACAAGACTACAGGAAAGTAAGGAATGGTGGGAATAGAAGAAATAGTCTTCTCCAGAGAAGAGCATGCCAGTTGGTTATCTAATACCAAGTGGTCAACTCTGAAACATACATAAAGTAACAGTATACAAACTGAGCAATCTATATTTAGGAATATATATGTATCTAGATATATGCATATAATAACAATTAATGAGAAAAGAATCCATAAATTTGAAAGAGATCAAAGAGAAGCTGTGAAAGGGAGAAGATGGAAGGGAGAAATATAATTTATGATCTCAAAGGCTAAAAGTATGTAAAATGTCTAAACAAAAAAATGTGAAAAGGTTAGTGAGACTTAGAAAAGAATTAGTAAAAAGAAAGCCAAGCACAGAGACATGTGCTTATCATATCAGTACCACTGAATGAAGACAGGAGGATCCTCAGCTGGATGGCCCAGCCTGATCTTCAAGCTCAAAGGCAGTAAGAGACTGTGTCTAAAAAAAAAACAAAGAAAAGATGAAAGGTATCTGAGGAAATACAACAAAGATTAACCTCTAGCTCTTATAGAAACAGAGGAGAGAGAGAGAGAGAGAGAGAGAGAGAGAGAGAGAGAGAGAGAGAGAGAGAGAGAGAGGATGAAAGGAAAGAGCAAACCTATTTTTTGTCTATAGATCACTTTAAGATCTTTACCATTCTTTTTGCTTCAGCAAATTAAAGTTCCTACTGTGTGCCAGGTGCTGTTTAAAACCTTCACATTAGAAAACTCCCTTTGTTAAATTTATTTTCCGCAAGGTGTCCTGTTCAACCTAATTGTCAACTTTGCACAGCCTGGTGTCATTTGAGAGAGGCCTCATTTGAGAAATTGCCAAATCTAACGGGCCTGTGAGCATGTCTGTGCAGGATCGTCTCGACTACTGATTGATACCAGCATCATCCTCAGGCAGGTGGCCTAGGGCTATAAAGCAGCTAAACATGAGCCTGTGAAGAACATCATTCCTTCATGTTCCTAGTTAAGTGCCAGCCCAGACATCCTTTAATGATGGACCATACCCAGAAGTATAAGACAAGCAATTCCTTTTCTTTTCTGAGTTGCTTTTGATGAGAATGGCTATCACATCAACAGAGATCAAGTTAGAACACAGAGAGAAGCACCAATGGAAATGAAGAGGATGCTTCAATCTGACAAACTTGTAAAGAAAGGGAGTGATGGGGTAGAAATATAACATTTGTTTATTTCTGCCTCTCCCCATTTACAGAGTATCTGCTCTGTCCCCCCATTTACAGAGTATCTGCTCTGTCCCCCCATTTACAGAGTATCTGCTCTGTCCCCCCATTTACAGAGTATCTGCTCTGTCCCCCATTTACAGAGTATCTGCTCTGTCTCCCCATTTACAGAGTATCTGCTCTGTCTCCCCATTTACAGAGTATCTGCTCTGTCCCAAATTTACAGAGTATCTGCTCTGTTGCTCATTTACAGAGTATCTGCTCTGTCCCCCATTAACAGAATATCTGCTCTGTTGCCCATTTACAGAGTATCTGCTCCGTTTTCAGTGATTTTTCCCACAGGGGAAATGGTAGTTAATTTGGGGATTAATTGAGTTTGATGAGTTTTGAAGCTATTCTGTTTAACCTTCTGGACCACTTAAAAAACAACAAAAATAAAACCAACATATCCTAGCAGAAATGTCAGAGAATCTTTCTTCCACTGTAATATTGGTAATTTTGTAAGAAACTAATCCATTTAAAATTGATAAATACTATAGATTCAGAAACAGATGGTACAGACCTTTTCAGAGGCATAGAATGCACTTACTTTTCTGATTTCCATTTTCAGAATGTTTTCTATCATTGGGGACACATAGAGCTCTGAGGAATAGGTGACCATGACTGTCCTTAGACTGTGTCTGTGATCCCTCTGGGATGTTTTTCTCTAAAAAAAATTCAGTTGCATGATTAAATATAGAATTCATCTATAACATATCTAAATGTGTTAAACAAGCTGATCTTTTTAACACAGAAAATACACCTGAATTGTTTTCAAAACAACAAAACCCCGTAAAATTTAAATTGGTGGAATAAGGGAACATTCTCCTCTCCCGACTTGATGCCTCATCATATTTTAGAATTTCTTTTAAATTATTTTTATTCTTAATTATGAGCATGAAATGTGTCTATGTGTAGGTTTGTGTGCATGAGTGCAGACACTGAAGATGTCAAAGGGAGAAGTTAATTCCCCAAAGTTTTGTGAGTTGCCCAGGGTAGTGCTGAGCACCAGACTGCGGTCTTCTACAAGAACAGCAAGTACTCTTAACTGCTGGGCATTCCTCTAGGCCCTCTTTCGGTTTCCTGGAAGAATTTCAAACTTTTGGTTCCCATTTAAATCTACCTTTTCAAAAAGTATTAACTAATCTTCTCTTGTTTGGACAATGGCAAAGTTAACAAGGTTGATCATGTACACGAACTCAGCAATCATGTGGTTCTTATAGCAGTAAACTTACTCTTCTCTTTAAAGGTGAAGACACTCTCCTAACTTTGGCATATTTTGTGAACTTTGTTATTTTAGTTACCCTCGGTTTAATTCCTGGGGTTTTTCAATGAAAAGACTGTTATTTTGTATTCTTAATGCAGCTATGTGGTTGCTTAATATTTTAATATCCATTCATTCTGTACTTAGTTCAACATTATTGAACATCCATACATGTTGTGTAGCAATCAAAACTTTTCTCTAACATCAATTTCGCTTTCTTTCTTTCTTTTTTTACTTATATATTTATTATTGGGTGATTTTGCATCATGCACCCCATCAAACTCAGTTATCAGGCCTCTTAGATTCATACCCACTCTCATGATCTACTCATCTATAAAACTGCCCATTCATGCTGCTCATTTACTTGCTGAAGCATAATTAAATTCTCTGTGGCCAGACTCTTAAAGAAAACAAGTCTTTCCTCACACACATCCCTACCAGAGGCCAACAATGCAGAAGGGAGGCACTGTGTCATTTAGCTATGTTCTAGCCTTGAGCTCTTTTATACAATGACTTTTTTTTAATCCACTAGTGAGTGAGAACATCCCCTGCTTATCCTTCTGGGTTTGTGATACCTCGCTCAGAAGGATATTCTTCAAATCCATCCATTTGCCTGCAAATTTTAGTGTAGCATTTTTTCTTACTGCTGAGTAGTACTCCATTGTGTAGATGTACCACAGTTTGTTAATCCATTCTTCAGTTGAGAGTCATCTAGGTTGTTTCCAGGTTCTTGCTATTATGAATAATGCTGCTATGAACATAGTTGAGCTAATGCTTTTAGGGTGCAAATGTGTGTCTTTAGGTTACACACCCAGAAGTAGTATTGCTGGACCCTTGGGGAGATTGACTCCTAGTTTTCTGAGAAACCACTATGCTGCATTCCAGAGTGGCTGGACAAGCTTACACTCCCACCAACAATAGAGGAGTGTTCCCCTTGCTCCGCATCCTCTCCAGCATAGGCTTTCATCAGTGTAGCGTCAGTCTTATTATGGGAGCTTAGTGAGGGAGAACCATGGTGAGTTAGAAGAATTTCAAATTAGTTTGACCTTCTAATTGTGGCCTTGCTATCAATATTTTACATATCCAGAATCACTCACAAGAGGAAAACCTATTATCTTATTCGGTGGGCATCTTAGCTTAAATTACCTATCTTATTCACACTTAGTCCTAAGAATAAAGATAAAAATAGGTGACTGGGAAGGGCTATTATAGTATGCAATCATATTAATGGACTCAAAAAGGCATTTTGAATTTACATGATTCACATACCTCCTGATAATATTTTGAACTTAGAAGGAAACATTCAAAATGATACAACACTAAAATTTAACAATGGTGTTTGTCCTTATCACTGTCTTTGACCAAACTAGAATGCCACATTGATATTCTAAAGAGACTTCAATGGTGTTTTTCCATGACTGCTGGGATCCCTAATGAACATTGTGACTACTGTTCAGTGTTTGCATAGCAACCATTCCTGTGATCAGAAAGCATTGCAGCTCGCATGTCTGAAAACATTGGTAAACAGTAGCCTCAGAGAAGGCAAGCACCATTTCAACATCTGTGCATGGCAGGTACAGCTCGCAGCTTTGGGGTAGACTTATCCAATGGACTACCCTGCTGTGCTCAGTATGAATTGTGTATACAAAAAGTAAGATTGGACAGGGTGAGATATTTTTCAAAGCATGTCTTTGGTTTCAGTAGGTTACTATTTTCAATTCAAGATTTGGATAAGCAACATTCTTCTTAGGGTCATCCTGCTTACTGGATGGGATTTGAAAGAATTTTATACTGTGCCTAACATTTCCTGTCCTTGCTAGTAAGAACTTGCTGCTTTGGATATTTTTCTGTTGTCTTGAGACAGTCTTATTATGTACCCCTGAATAGTCTGATTTTTCCTAAGTAGCCCATGATTCTTTAAACTCCAAGGGACCCTTCTTCTTCATCCTCTTCAGTGCTAGGAACAGGGATGTGTCAGCATGTTAAGCTTTCTCTGCATAATTTATATTATCAAAATATTAATTTTATTGTTTTTAGGAATAAATCTATTACAATGCTAAATGAGTTTCTCAAATGACACATGCCCCAAATTTTCCAACTAAAATTCTTACTCTCTCTCTTTTTCTGAATAATTAATTCAGAACCAGAGGACTCACAAAAGACACAGAAAATGATGTCAGCAAGGTTTTTTTTTTCCTTGAGAGAAAGTAGCTCATCTTGGGTCACTGCTTTAGATAATAGAGTTTAACTGTGTCACAGATAGAGAGGAAATATAATAGCAAAGCCCCAATTAAATTAAGGTGACATTTCCCCTTTGGAGAGATTATTATGAAAACACTCATTTCTCTTCATTTTCTCCAGGCTACATTTTTTTGCTCAACCTCTTTAAAAGTTTTTTTGTAAATAGAGTTTGTTTTCTTTGTCTCCATATGGGGACATATGTGGGGACATTTTGCCCCCAGGAGGCTCCTAGCAGATCTATTTATGTGGTCAAGTAGACTAGGTCATGGACAAACACCAGATCAGGGTAAAATCAGAACTGGATTTTTCAAGAATAAAAAGCATTTCCCTCCTGGCATTGCTTAGGGTTAGAGAAAATAAGTCAACAGCTCTTAAATACTTAAAATGTGACTAAATTTGGTTCGATGTAAAAGAAGAAAACATATAAAAATTAATGCAATTAGTGTATTTTAAAATTCCTAGCAGTCTATAATTTAGAAAGGACATTTTCACTGTCTTGGCCCCATGCCATGGCTGCTTCTGCTCCCAAACATTTGAAAAGCTTGCCTTTGATTGTATCTTCTCAATTGTCCAACCATCCACCCACCCATCCATCCATCTACCCATCTTTTTACTAGGCACCACTGTGTTTCACACACTACTAAGATTTGCTAATTTATAAAATAATGTAGTTGTACTCAAAATAACAATGAGTTGGTATCACCAATAAAAGCCAAGGAAGTATGACCCACAGTGTTGAGCATGGTGACTATATTCTTTATATATATATATATATATATATACACACACACTATATATTATATAATTTATATATATAATAGTCTTCTTTTCCCATGTATCCCCTTGCTCTCCCTCCTTTCCCCCTCCCAGTCCCTCTCAGTCAGCCTTCAGTCTCCGTCATTCACATGCCCCCACATCCCTCCACATCCACCCATAAAGGACAAGAAGTCCCAAGGTGGATCAGCTCAGCATCCACTCCAGGCAAGTCTGATTTCCTCATTCTAATGTTAAGACTGGGTTAGGTGTTCTTCTGGAGGGAATGGGCTCCAAGGTGCTAGTCCACACGTGCACAGAAACACAGTCTGATCCCTCCCCATGTCAATGGACAGTTGCCTATCTTTGGAGAGTCTAATACCTTTTCTTGAAGGTTCCCATAAGCCAGCTCCCAAATAAATACAAATGGAGATGTATTCTTACTTATGAATGCCTGGCCTTAACTTGGCTTATTTTTAGCTAACCTTTCCAACTTAAATTATCCCATTTTCCTTTAACTACATTTTACCTCTGAGCCTTTTACTTTGTTTTATTCAATATTTATTTATTTTCCCCTCTTCCTCCATGGCGAGGTGGCTAGTCTGTGACCTCCCCTCTTCTTCTCTTTTCTTCTATCACCCAAATTTCTCCTGTTTATTCTCTGTCTGCTACCCCCATCCATCCCTCTCCTGCCTAGCTATGGGCCACATAGTTCTTTATTGGACTAGTCAGGTGTTTTATGGAGGCAAAGTAACACAGACTCACAGAGTTAAGCAAATGTAACATAAAATATTGCGACACATTTTTGCATCATTAAATAAATATGAATTTAACACAGCATAAATGAATATAACAAATCTGAAACTAATATTCCACAACATATCTCCTTTTTTCTAAATAAAAACGAAACATTTTAACTTTAACATATACAACAAAAACAGTTACCACATATGAATTACATTAATAATATTCAGTCCATTTGTATTTAGCAAATTCAGACAAAACATTCGATTATCTTAGTGCTTCTGAAGTTTTATACCTAATTACTTTCTATCATACTTAAGAAAAACTATAACTCCATTTAATTTTTAGCTCTAACAAAGACCCTAGAAGGATGTAATGTTACCTAACCATAGAGACAGCTGGCTACCTGGACAGTCACCCAAAGTGCCTCTGCAATGTTGGGCCATCTATCTTCAGCCTACAGGCCTAGAATATCTGTTAGACTTTTCAGCGAAACAGGACATCTGAAGAACTGTTCTGCCTTGTGGTAGAAAACTTTGACAGTCTTTTTACTGTGTTATACATGTCCAGTCTGTACAGTGTACTGTCAGCAGTCAAAGGAAGAACAGTTTCTTGCCCAAATGACTAGTCTTGCCACATTGAAAGCAAGCTTCATATGGCACCTATCACCCTTTTATGAAACACATTGATGCTACCAATAACAGACATACCCCATTGTCATGAAAATCCTTAGGTCATTAAACTTAAATGTCATATCCTGTAGGTCTTTGAAGTGTTTGAAAATTATCTATTTGTCTAAAATATACCTGCATAATCTTGAAAACATATCTAATGTAACTACAAGTTTGATTATCATAGATTAACTATTAATCTCATTTCTTAATTATTATACATTGCGTTTTTAAATAAACTGCATAAGCATAATACACAGTATAACAAAAAATAATTTGAAATTGTACCAGTATACAAAAATCCATGCTAATTCAAATATCTGAGATTAACAGTTGTCTGTTTATCCTATATTTCTGTATTTCCCTAAATGATAACAAACATTCATCATCCATCAAGTAGCCAACAATCACTTGTCTCATCTTTTGGGAATGTGGGCAGCATCTTCTTTAGACTGGATCCTGCTGTCTTTGGTGAAGGCATCTTTCAGGTCCCTGAGAAAATTGAGATGATGCTCAAGTCCTGGAAAGTTCAGCTGTAACCTTTGTTGATATATATATATATATATATATATATATATATATAACCTGTCAAAATTCAGGAGGTCTCCCCTGATCAAACTGGATCCATGTTAATCCTGGAGGAATCCACAGCCCCTTGATTTCCTATAGAAACAAAAGAAAAATCTCTTTCCCAAATCATTTTTGATTTCCATTTGACAAATTCATTTTTTGACTTTTATTTTAAAATTAAGATATATTTCAGCAGTTTCTCTTTCAATCCCATGTCTTAGCAGCTGTCGTTTGCTCATTAGCATTCAAAAAATTCAAGGTCAATTCAGCAACATACAGGATCCAGACTCCCTGTGTATTTTCCATTTCCACTTGGCTTATTTTTTTGCATATTACTTTAGTTCTCTCATCAAAGGCTTTATTACTTTTAAATGATTTCTTTTCATACCTGTCTATATCCTTTCTTTCTCCTTTCTTAAGCCTATGCACATTGTTAAACACACTGTAACCCATTCAGACATTTTCTGTCTGAATCCCTTACTGTGTATCTCTAATCTTTTTTCACCGAATGAGCCTTTAAACTGCTAAGCAGCATGACTTGGACCTCCTCTGTGGCTTTGGTGGCTGCCTCCACCCAGTTGAGTCCATGAAAGCCAAGCCTAAAGCCCAAAGGGCTAGTCAGTAGTAGATGACCAAGAACTACATTCAATCCCCCAGATCTGGAATGCTAGTGCCCTGCAGTGTGGCATGTTGTGGGAATTCTGCTCTTTGGTCCAATGGACAATTGAATGAAGTGGTTTGGCCCAATGAGTATGATCCTCTCTGAAGGTAACTGAGCCATTCAGAACTGGTGGGAAAGGGTCTTGAGCTCTCTATTTCCCAGTCTTCTTCCATGTATTTTATTCTTAGGGTCAGTTTGATGAGAATCTCATTTGGATGTGCTATTCTATCTATATACACCTATGCTAAGATATAGGACCTTTGTATTTTTAAATATCCATTTTCTTGCAGTAAAAAAATGATCCCAAAACTTTATGCAGGTTCATCTTTACCAAAACCCATTACTAGTCAGCATAGCTTGGATCAGCTGAGGTTTAACTAGTACTTTTTTGTGGCTTGTTTTTATCTCAGATTCTCACATCTACTTGAGTAATGAAAGGCATTAATGGCCATTCAGAGCATGCTGTTTGGTGATAAATACATCTTACAGACACTTCCGAGGTGATGCCTAAACCTATTCATCCATAGAATTATTCCAGTTATAGTAATAATAACAAGACAACTCAGCCTTGTGTCCATGAGTTTTTCTCCTTCTGAAACCAGTAGAATCTAAGGTGTTATTACTTTAGGGACAAGTGTAAGAGTTCCAATATGACACTTGACACGCACCAAGGATGTGTCTCAATCTCTACATAGTGAGTACAATTTCAGAACAAAAAGAATTTAGTTAATGATTTTGTTTGACAATCAATAAAAGCAGACCCATACCTCAAAGCCTGCAGATGTGTATGGACAAGAGATGATACTGAGTTCTTAGCAACCAAGAGTAGGAAGTATGTGGTGATATGTTACATTTTAAATAAAACCTAGAATATCAAGAGATCAACACACAGTCAAAAACTAGGCAGACATAGCTCAGGAAGTTCTTGATCTTTGAGTACAAGGCCAAACAGCTGGGCTTCAGTGGTACACACTGTAAGCATTCCCAACACACACCTTTAATCCCAGCACAGGGAAAGCTGGGAGTGGTGACCTGCACCCTTAATCTCATAACTCCATCGACAGAGCACTTTCTGTGTTTCTGTGAGTTCAAGGTTTACTACCAAATAGAGTAGCTCCCGGCTTTAATCCTAACCTGGATAGGATACAGCTGGGCGAAAAGGTTATTTAAGGTAGGCTGTAGGAAAACAGCAGATTAAAAGTGACCAGGAGTGAGGTTGAGGAAGCTGGAAGATAGCTGGGTGAGATCTAACTGTGATGTTTCCTCTCTCTGATATTTCAGCCTTTCCCTGATATCTGGCTCTGAGTCTCTTTCATTACAATAGGAATTCGTGTTATAGAAGTATGTTTATTTTCCTGCTGCAGGATTTGGCTCAGTGATCTGTGGTGATATATTTCATATTCAATAAAATCAGTCTGGAATATCAGAGTACAGATCCACCCACAATCAAGTTAGGAGGGTCAGAGAGTGGTAACTCAAGCCTTTAATCCCAGCAAGGGAAAGACCAATTGGTGACCTAGGCCTTTACTCCCCAAACTCCAGAGACAGAGATCTTTCTGCATTTCTGAGAGTTCAAGGCCTAACTACTAAAGAGCAGTGGTTCACACCTTTAATCCTAACTTTAGGAATAGAATGCAGAGTTGAATCCAAAAGTGAAACAAGTGGGCAAAGAAGACATTTAAGGCTGAGGACTATGGAAGGTAGTTTTTTCCTGAGAAGTTGGCTCGGTAAGAATTGAACTATGGTCTGTTTTTTCTCTCTGATATTCCAGCCTTTTCCCCAATATCTAGCTTTGAGTTTTTATTAAATAACAACTAGAATTCATGTTGCAGTGATTACATACTTGATCATTGCTGATGAGATAATGAATTCAATCACATGGAACATAAAAGTTTTTTAGTGCCCAGTGCTGTTAGGATACAGGGTTGTAGGCTAGTCAAATCTGCCCATGATGCTAATGCCCATTTGAAGCATGACCTCAGATCAAGGAGGATATGTGAGTGGACATGAGGACAGCACACTTTCACTTAGTGAACCACTGGGGGCTGAGTGCAGGCTTACATGGCTTTTATGTTCATATAAATTACACTGTACAAACACAATGGTCAGAATGTTGTCTCCAGTAACCCACCTGTAAGCCCAGAGGAGGTAAGGGCAGTCATCCAAAGGAGAATTTATAGAATAATTATTTCTAAGTTTTAAAAGATGCCTTTAAAAGATGACTATGTATCTTTTAAGCAAGTTTTAAATGGGCTTACCTGCTTTAGTGTGTATATGCATTCGAATGCATATGTTTCGATGCATCTCATCTGACTATTTGAGCTTGTGTTATTTCACTGAACTTTTAGTAAGTGATGTGAAATGTCTTTCTGTACACCATGAATGTGCTTTATTGTCATTTGTAAAAGAGGCTGTTTCAGCCTATGGCAAGGCAACGTGGAGGCAGGTGGGAAATCCAACCATACATAAATGAGGAGAGCAGAGTGGTGCAGGCAACCACACAGACAGCAAGATATAATTGAACACAGGTAAAGCCACAGAGGCATGTGGCAATACATAGATTAATAAAAATGAAGTGAGTTAAGTTGTAAGAGCTAGTTGGTAATGAGCCTGAGCCATAGGCCAAATAGTTTGTAATTAATATAAGCCTTTGTGGGATTATTTGAGACTAATCAGATGTGGTGGGTCAAGGCCTTGGGACTAGGCTTGGCTGGTAGGGTGAGAAACTTCTGACTACAGTTAAGAGCAACCTCAATGTAGTTAGAGAGAAACAAAGAAATTAGCCCCTAGCTGCTCATCATTTTCAGTGAGCAGGAGGCAACTTGTTATGGTGGCTCTGTATCTTTTCTCATTTTGAAGCAGTGATCTCTTTCCACGAAGGCATCTTAGCGTTTAATAATGACCACCTCTTCCTTTGGCAATAGGAATGGAAACTGCCAGTGTAGCAGAGGGAGCCATACACAGTAGGAATTTTCCTTAAAACTCAGTTCAAATCACATAAATGGCTTGAGACACAGCCACACAGAAAGCTCATTCACCCTGGAAGTCATTCTCCTAAGAGCAAAATTGTCTTTGAGGCATAAGAAAATAACGTTATATTCAGTAAATGGAATGACCTTGGAATGACACATGAATGAGAAAGAGTGGTGTAGGATTGCATCTGGGAGAAAAAAATATTTAAAAAGTGGATCAAATATACACATTAACCATCAGCAAAGAGAACAACCTGAAATGAGGAAATGGAAAATGTGTTTCTAACTCAAATAAAACTAGCTGAAAGAACTCCCAAAGTCTATCTGTGTAATTAGACCCTTGGCTCCCTGAAACCTAAAGAAGGAAACAAGAACCTCTGGAATGAATGTCTTGAGAAGCCTGACCCCAGGAGTTGGACTCAGCATAAAATTAGATTTAGGCATTTGAAAGGACTACATTGCTCATTTGTTGGCTCACTAGAAGTCAAAGAATTATCAAACCTATCTAAAATATTTCTTTCTGGATAATCAAAATTACCCTCTGTCCTTATAATCTGTTAAGTACTATTTATATAATCTCACATGGTGGTCCCAACAATGTTGAAATTGCTTTCTTTAGTCAAGGTGAGATAGCTTATCCACTCATATACACAATTGACTTAAGACACAGCCACACAGAAAGGTCATGCATGCATGGGCCTATCACCTATGCATCCATGCATGCATCAGCATGTTCATAGTTACATTAATTCAACATGTACAGAGCACCAAACCTGTACCAGGGATTCTGCTAGGCATGTAGGGTAGCAGCAGGGCATGACATACTTCTATGTTGCCTTCCATATTACATTGATATTGATATTTTTAATCACTTCTTGCTCTTTATGACTGATGAGAATGCATATTTAAAAATGAATGGGGGTAAAAATTACTAGGACTAAAATCCTATGAAGGCTAAAAGACCTTTCTCAATATTCCTATAAGAATTAGAAAGTCACTCTATCTCCAATCTGAATTTTTAAAAATCAATTCCCTTTTGTGATGCTGAAGTTGAAGGACACCATCCTCTTTCATTCAATGAATTTCTGTCATTTCTAGACCCATTAGACACATGTTGAGTCAACACTGCTAAGTGTGAATGACAATATTTAGTACATGAAACTCAACTCATAGACTCAACATGTGAGGGAGGAGACAGACTTACAAGTTGATTATTAGAGTTTGGTAATTCTCTTCATTAAAGAGGTGCACTGAGGGCTGTGGATGGTCACAGGAGAAAACATGAAGGCCTGCCTTACGTGGGAGCTGGCACACTGACAAACCGTTCAAGATGTTAAAAATTGCTCAGTAAGGCAGACATGGCAGAGTTGCTGTGTGATCTGTTCTCTTCTTGTGAGTGAGTTCTAGAGCTCAGGGGTTGGCAGAATAGCTGGTGGTTGCTCCTGGTGGCAGTATATACTGTCGTTTACTCTATTTATTTAAGGAAATATTCAAGCATGCACAGATCTTTGGCACCTTGTGTCTTAGTCTATTTTGTGCTTCTGCAAATGACTTTCTGAGTGTGGGAATTTTATAAAGAGCAGAAATTTGTCTCTTACAATTTCAGCGGCTGTGAAGTCCAAGGCTGAAGTGGCATCTCAGGTGAAGGCCTTGTGACTGGAGACAAGAGGGTAAGAAGATCTGCACACAAGAGACAGATGCAAGAGAATGGAAGGGAGTCTACTTCATGCTTTCCCTAGGAACACAGGCTTGCCATTTTCAACACAGTTGACATATTTCTGAGAACAACCCCACATGACTTAATCATGTAATCAAAGCCTCCCTCTTGGTGCTACTATATTGGGAATTAGGTTTCTAACAAATAAACTATGGAGGATACATTCAAACTTCAAACTATGGAAGATATACAGAAAACCTCATTTCTCTTATTTTCTTCTAAATGTAATATGTATCTTTATTATCTACTTTTAAATCAAAATCATGTGCTTAAAAAAGACTTAAAAAATACAAATCCTTCAAAGCTTAATGTCTCAGTCTCAACAGTTTCTTTTGATGCTGTTTTGTATTCTCTGTTCATCCTAGTAATTTGCTATGTCTCTTTTTAAAAATTTTAGTTTCTTTTGGCATATGAGAATTTAGAGCTTTTATTCTTCTCAGAAAACACACAGAAATAAACAGACACACACAGGCGTGCGCACACGCACGCACACACACACACACACACACACACACAGAGATTCTTATAGAAAACTAGATTGCAAACCATATCTCATAGAGAATTATGATGGTGTGTATTGATTATTGATCTTTACTTTCCAGCAGGGTATTGAGAAATTTTCTGCTACCTTGAATATTTATCATTTTGTTTTATACTGAGAAAGCTTCATGCATTCATTTTTTGTTTCTAGTATTCTGAAATATAAGAATAGTGTGTGTGGGCAGGAGCCTTTTCTGTGTTTTGTGTTTATACCTGGAAGTATTGTTACTGTAGAAACTCCTGTTTCCAGATATTTTTCTCTAGCTGTTTTTTTTTTTTTCAAACTCATTTTCATTTACTTGATTTTGAACATAAATTAACATCCTGGTTTTAATTTTGCTTCGTGAGTCCAGGTCTGAAATAGCTGAATCTGGCCAGAGATATGTTATGTAGCCAGAGATAACATTGAACTTGTGATCTTGTTGTCTCCATTCCACAAGTGTGACATTGTCTGGATATGGACCACCATGCCTGGCTTACGGGGCTCAGGGAATGGAAGCCAAGGTATTGAGCATGTTAGAAATGTACTTTATGAATTGAGTTACATACAGAAGCTCTTGAAATTCTTTCTTTTTCTCACTCATTGTCTGTTTGAATTTTGTTCATTCCTTCTAGAATGTACGTTTTTTTGATTCTCATTTTCCAATTCATATATTGAAAAACTCCTATTTTCTTGTCTTGCTTTATTTGTATTTTCTAAGGTTATTTTCTGGGCACATGCTACAGAATAATATAGCGAGGTCATACGGTAGATTTCCCTTCAGCTCTTTGAGAATCCTCTGATTTGTATAGGGGCTGTACCAATTTACAATCCCAGCAGTCGTGAATGCAGGCTCTTTTTCACTATATCCTATGAGCATTTGCTGTCTTTTGTATTTTAGATTTTAGTCTGACTAGGGTAAGAGGAAATTTCAAAGACTTTAAAATCAATTTCTTCCTCCCTTCCTCCCTCCTTCCCTCCCTCCCTCCCTCCCTCCCTCCCTCCCTCCCTCCCTCCTTCCTTCCTTGGTTTTCAACACAGGTTTCTCTGTGTAATTTTGGAGCCTGCCTTGAAACTCATTCTGGAGACCAGGCTGGACTTGAACTCACAGAAATCCACTTGCCTCCGGTCTCTGAGTGCCGGGATTAAAGCCATGTGTCACCACTGCCTGATTTTCAGAGTTTTAATTTGAATTTTCCTAGTTGCTAAGACTATTGAACAATTTTTAAAGATATTTAGTAGCCATTTTTTATTTCTTCCTTTGAGAACTCTCTGTTTATATCCTTAGCCTATTTTTAAGTTGGGTCATTTGTTTTCTTGAGTATGTTTTATGTTCTTTATATAGTCTGTATATTAATCCTCCTGCTAGAAGAATAGCTGTTGGTCTCCTTTCCACTTTGGGGTTCTTTTTAGCTCAGCTGATTGTTCCCTATGCTGTATAGATTCATTTTAGTTTTATGAGGTCCCCGTTTCAATTGTTGGCACCCATTTCTTATAGTCTCAAGCTGTCTAGAAAAAGAAAAACAAAACAAAAACAAAAACTCCATTTCTGAGCTAATGTAGAGGCCTAGTGCAGCTTGATAGTCAAAGAGCACCTTTTCTGGACCACAACTAATAACATATAGCTTCACCACACAAGTCACCCAGAGCTAAATCATGAGTCAAGACTGTCCCCAGGGTTAGGGCAATGTCAAATGAGAGAGTATCATCATATGCCATGTAACAATTGGCTCACAACATTCAGGGCTTGGCCAACTAATACAAATTTGCTAACTCTGTGACTTCTGACAGTTTGCTGGTCTTTATAAAATCTGTATATCTTTCTCTCGGAAAAGTTCCCGAGTCTCAAGGCAACCCAAGGGGACTGTGTGGACTTGGGCCATTGCCTGCGGATTTCTGGATTGGTTGGAATGCATCTGGCGATTGAGAAATAGCTAATCTTGTTCCCGCTTCACTCAGCCTCGCAGTTCACACCATGCATGCTGTTAAATTCCGGTTTGCAGCTCCAAAAGGTAAGGAGGCATCACAGCATGAATGACTGCAAAGAGCAAATGACATTTCTGGGTAAATCACTTAACATGAATTTATGCTGGGCAAATAAAATGCCTTACTTCTTCCCTTTATTCTGTGTTCCATGGACCTAGCTGTGGTGGAATATGGAATGGCTTATAGTCTGGGTTGGAGAAATTCTCCATGTTTGGTTATGAGGGTGGTAACAATTCCTCCTGCCTGTCTCTCTCCTCTTACACTCTGCCTGTAATCTACAAGGGGAAACCACACTAAACTCTTGGCCCAGACTCACCTTCCATTGTCCATAGATGGATGGTGACTCAGTGGTATACTTCAAGCCCATTATCTCACCAGATTTCACAATTTTACTTCAAGGAGAACAATTCCCCTGAACAGACAGGAGAGAAAGACATCCATCCTCTTAAAAAATAACTTTCTGAGTGAAACCAAGATGGATGATTTCATGAGGACAAAAGCTGTGTTTTATGGGGTAGAGGTGTGAGCTGCCTGACTATGACAGAGAGAATAAAGCATACATAGGGACTGGCTTCTGCCACAGCAGCCCTGCAGGATTGTCTTTGGACAACTGACCTTCTCTAAATGCCTCATCATTTAGAAATCACCAAGAGGCAGCATCGTGTAAAATTTCTGTAAGGAGTAGGAACAAAGGAGGCTGTGACCTTATGCTGGCTCATCAGCCTTTAGGTGTTTGCTCTGTAAGCTGTTGCCATGGATGGCTTGTCTGGCTCCAGGTACTTCAGAGTCACCAATGAAGCTGCATGTAATGTAGCCACTCAGGAAGCTGTGTCTTCTTTCTATGGAAATATCAGATAGCAGAGAATGACTTAGTGAACCTGAGGAGGATGCTGTGTTGACATTAAATATTTACTAAGCACACATGGAGTACAAGGCAGATGGATTTATCTCCAGGAATACTTCACTTACAGCAAAGCACTAAACATCATCTGAGCATGCTCACACCCTCACCCAATCACTATTGAGAAGGTGCCTTAGGAAACAGTATTCTCTCCTCAGTGCCTGCCAGTTTGGTATCCTATTCTGCTACTTTCTCTTCCCTTGCTTTATATCCACACAGTTCACTGGCAAAGCACTATATCTCCAAGATAAACAGAGACAAGGACAATGGGTCTTGGCCCCAATATAAGCATGTTTCATCAAATCCATATACACCCAGCAAGCATAGTGCGTGCAAAGTCCCCAGGTTCACAGCTGGGCTGGAATGCTCTTGTCTAGGCATTTTTAATTAAAACTGTGTTCTCTCTCTCTTTCCATTATAAGAATATATTAATATATGCTTCACTACACTTGTATTTGTACCAAAAGGGAACAATTTAACCCGTGTTTTTGCTTTTAATAATACTAATTACTACTGCCAAAAATCATTTTGGATTTCATCGCATCCTATAAACAATACTTGTTGCCTAAGCTTTGGGCCCTGCTGGTTCCCTTTGGGAGAGGGGGTGAGAAGGCATGAAGACAACAGCTCAGGCTCTGGGAACTAGTTGAAACAACCAAGTTTGGTTTATTGAGGAAGGGGTAAGCCTTTCTATACCCTACACCCAGCCAAGGTGAAGGGCTTTGCTTTGCTGGCATTTGCTGCTGTGGTATGGTTGCGGTCATCTCTTGATGGTCCAGGTCATCTCATATCATGACTCCACTTCTTTTGCTAAGGCCCTGTTGTGCCTGAGTTGTGAAAAAAACCCAACAAGATCACAGAGCCAGCTTCCTGATGCAAAAACACAGGTTTCTTTTTATTTGAGCCTGGGCAAGGACTTCTTCCAGCACTCCAATTAAGGAGAGTGAAGAAGGAAACCCTGAGCCTTGATTACAGAGGGTTTATATAGGGAAAAACCACAAGCAGGGAGCTGTATGTTTCAGCATTCTAAGATTGGGTAAGGAGACATAGAGTGAGGTAATCTTTTGAAATTATTGGCCATGCTATTGGCACAAAAATGCCAATGGTTATAGAAAGCTGATGGGATTTATGGCAGGATATAGGTTATCTGCAGAGACATCTGGCTCTTGTTAAATTTTACCACCATGACACCTGTTTGATTGTGTCAGGGATGCTGACTTTAAATTCTGTTGTCACAGCACATTTTGGGGGCCTGAGTTCAGCCCCGAGTCACTGTGTGAGGCCTGTTCTCAGGACTGTGTTGGTTCTGTTCTTTCAGCCTCCAGGCAGACTCAGGTTGGCTTATGAAGAAATGCCCATTCAAGGGGCCATCATGGCTATGAGTAAGTGCTATGAACATGTTTATACATCCCACTAACTCTAGAACTATAGGTATACCTTAGCATAAACATTTTTTTAAATTTTTTTTAATCAAAGTGGGTAAAATCAATGAAACTTTTATTAGAGACCATCTCTTAATAGGTAAATAGATGATTTTTAGTGCTTTGCTTTGTTTTAAAGAAGATTTTTTTATTGAGGCACTTTTAGGTTCACAGAAAAATGGAGCAGAAGTTGCTGAGTTTGTCACAGGCTTCCAGCCCCCACACATGCACTGCCTCCTCATCCTCCTGTCAGAGAGCACTTGTTGTTTATGCCTGATGATCCTGGTCCATGAGGATTGCAAACCTATATCCTGTGCTTTCCATAGGGTCTATCCAAAGTACAATGATAATTAACAATGAAACATAGGCCATTTCATAGTTCTTTAGGTTTTGGCAATTTGGAATCATAGGCTACTAATACAGAGCTGTTTCTCTCCAGGTTACAGAGGCAGAATTTCCTCTATGAAGGACACAGAGCTCTCCCAACATTCTCAGATCATATAATTGGGCTCTAGTTTCTTTTGAAACTTTCTTGCCTTCGTCTCAACACTGAGCCATCAGGAGTTGAACTCACTTTGCTATTCCTTTACTCTTGGGTTATCAGTGACTTCCTGTTTCCTTTCTCACTGCTTTTTTTTTTTTTTTTTTTTTTTTTTTTTTTTTTTTTTTTTTTTTTTTTTTTTTTTTTTTTTTTTTTTTTTTTTTTTTTTTTTTTTTTTTTTTTTTTTTTTTTTTTTTTTTTTTTTTTTTTTTTTTTTAACCCAGTAAGCATCTGTGTTTTTTTAAGGTCATGGCTGAGCCTTGGAAGTTCAGGCTAAACAGAACTGAAGCCTATGACAGACTTTGTTGCAACTTTTGATCTTCTCTCTTCACAACCTAGAGCCAGATGTGTTTGTTCTTCCTTCTGCCAATAGACATTTGACTTCCACCACCATCTTCTTAACTATTGTACTCACTCACTTATCCCCTTTATTACCATCTCCCTTGTTTCCAAATCACAATTGTTTTTATCTCCTTCACGTGCCATTGGGTAAACAGAGATCACTGTTGTCCATTTCCACTCTGACAGCTCAGTATTGTCCTTGCTTTCTTCCTAGAGGAATGTTGCTTGTGAGGTTATTCATGTCTATTCTGAACATCAAGGGCAAAGAAAGCTAGTTCTCTTAGACTACATTACACTGCTTTTTGGGGACAAGCATCTTCCAGGTTCTAGATAACATGAGAATTGACCAGACCATGGGCTATTTCCTTTGTAAACTGAAGAACAGAGTACATGTGAACATTTCTTTATTTAGCCAGTGGGGGTGGCAATCATTCCAGATTGTCGAAGTGGAACCACTTTCTAGCTGCTGTTTGAATAGTGCTATATACTCACCCACAGTTACAGTGCTGGGTGGAGGGAAATGGTTATGAAAATAAAGTTAGGGACAGCTGCCAAGAGGAGCATGCATTCTACAAGCTGACTCAAATTGTCTCTATACATTTTGAATTTAGAAATCTCACCAATCTACATATAGAAAGCATTCCTCTTTATATTGGAGGATAGTATAGTGTACAGTGAAGAGAAGATGCACATGGCACCTGGAACACTGTTGGTACTACCCATGCTTCCTGCATCTTGCTGACGTCCCTAGCTATCAACAGAAGCATGGATCACAGTAGTTAATTTTCAGATGCTGCTCTTGTGTCTGCTTATTTGCATAAGCACGCCATGTTCACCTTCTAATGCAGTCTGATGCCTATCACTCTTTTCTGAGTGCTTCTGCCCTCTGCTTAACTTCTACTAAACTCTCCAGACAAAGATCTACTGTGTCCACAGGGGGAGATCCTTGTCTTGTTTCTGGACTTGGGGGAGATTGTTCTTTTCAATCAGTCAGTGATGACATTTTATTTCTCTCCTCTCTTTTATTTTTTATTTTTATTTTGGGAGATACAGTCTTGTAGCCCAGTATGGCCTGATGCTTGTTGCCTGCTGATCCACATTGATCTCAAACCGGTGATGGTTTTCAGCTTCTAGAATTCTGGGATTACAGGAATATACTACATCTGGCCAGTTTGGTATTTTGGTTTTACCCACACTAATCACCAATGTCTATCTCTCTGTGGCCATTGGGTGACTGCCTGTTGTGTTCAAGAACAGACACAGTCAACCACTCTGTGAACATTGGGTGACCTCCAGTGTGTCCCAGAACAGATATATCCTGAACATTTTGGGCAGCTACTCCTGCTGAGTGGGTGGGAAGGTTAGCTTTCCTGGGGATAAAGATGCCATAACATAGCACTGGCGTCTGAACAGAAGATACTCCTCTACAAAGTCTGGATATTTTACAGATGTCACCAGCATTCTTGCAGGTATAAAGCCCTTCTTTCTAAAACTTTCTACATCACTCTTTCAATCCCCAGCAACCATTGTGAAAGCACACCAGTTGGGTGAAAGCCTTGACCAAGAGCCACCTTTCTGTACCTCATTTTCATTTATAAGCTGTCAAGCTAACTGTATTCTGAATGCAACCTTCACACTCAGAGCTGAGACATAAAGCCAGGCACAAGGTGGTATTTTGCTTATGCTCACAATGGACAGAAATTGTTATCAGAAGGCTGTTTTTTGTTTGTTTGTTTGTTTGTTTGTTTGTTTTTTTAAGCAGGATATAGGTGGGTTTTGTCACTATAACACAACACCAGAGATAATGAACTTCAAAGGAAGAAAGGTTCATGATTTCAGAAAGTCTGCAGCTTTGGGCCTGTGGCAGCACCAGACATGAAGTCAGGAGCAGGTAAAGCATGAAGCCTCACTGGGAGACAAAGAAAGAGGATGGGAAGTTGGGGTTGGAATCTTCTTTTTAAGGACACATCTCCTGTTATAAAGCTTTCCCTACACCAAGCTCTGTCTCCTCTCAGTACAGCCATGGAATGGAAACTTTAAGCAGCTCTTTTAGGGGGTGATATTCAAGATCCAACTTTCTGTTTTCAAATTACATATTATGTGGGAGCCTGATAAACATCTGTAAAAGAGGAGAGCAGAATCAGGAGACTTGTTTTTATAAGCCCTCTGAGACATTCCTTCACTAGAGGATGGGAGGATGCAGTCCAGGTTCTCAGCACCATTTCCCAGCAGAGGGTGTGGATTGCAAGCTGCCTGGGGCTCATTGGTTGATATTCCTTTCTCTGGCTGTACAGAGCTCCATGCTAATAACCACTCCCATTCTATTCCCCTGTAGCCTCCACTCTGTTCCTCAGAAATATGGCAGCTTAAAACTCTCCCTATTGTATAGAGTGCATAAACAAAACAAAAACATAAAAATTAAGAACAAATTAGATGTAGCTGGAAGATACATCAACAGCTTTTAGACCATTACATGCTAACAATGTATTGCAAGATTCCCTTTGCACAGTGTGAACCTGGGCCAGGTGAAGAGGTGAAAAGGGAAGAACCCTTGGTCCTGAGGTGGTCTAATTGGCACTGCTTTAGAAGCTAGAAAGAGGGGCTGGAGAGATGGCTCAGCGGTTAAGAGCACCGTCTGCTCTTCCAGAGGACCCGGGTTCGATTCCCAGCACCCACATGGCAGCTAACAACTGTCTGTAGTTCCAGTTCCAGGCAAACACCAAGGCAAATAAATAAATAAATAAAGTTTAAAAAAAAAAAAAAAAAAAAAAATAGAAGCTAGAAAGACCAAAGACCAAATTAGCCACCCCCTTTCCTTTGCTCAGAACATCTGTAACTTTCCTTGAGGCACACTAGAAAGGTTTTTACAGTACAGAAATAAAGATTTGAAGAGCTTCATGTGGGTCCTATTCCTTTGACCATGAGAGAGAGAGACACCTCAGAGTCTGGTGACCATTCCTTGAGGTGAGATGTTTCCTTCCATTTTGTACTTGACATAGAGGACAGGAAGCAGCAGTGCTCAGGCTTGGAGAGAAAGACTAGGACAAGTGAAGGTACAGAGGAAGTAAGGTGTGTGTGTGTGAGCCATGCTAAGCTGGCCCTGCTGGGTAGATATTTCAAGGGGACTTGGAACAAAGGTGTCTAGGGGACAGCACTGGTGTGTAGTCAGTCTAGCCTTGTCAAATAGGTTTCCAAGAGCTCAGACCCGAGAGCTGTTGTGTTTGCATCGTAGACTTTCAGAGACATCACAGGTGATAGGACTCAGACAAAGCCCCCACACTCAGAAAGAGTCAAGATGAATCCTTCATCTTGGTAAGAGAAGCCAAGTTCTATTATTTGTAGTAAAATGAAGTACTATGAATTTGTTAGTGAAAACTAAACAATTATCATTGATCTATCTTTCCTATTAAAGCAATCACTTTCTACTGTTTTATATACCATTAGCAATAATTACATGTGGCTATAATATGCATACTTTGTCATTAAACTAAAAAATTAGTACCCCTGGGGGCTTTATTTTCTTACTCTGTGGGTGTGTATGTGTATGTGTGTGCACGCATGTATGTGTGTATGTGTTTTCCAGTCAATATTGTACAAAGAATTGCTAGTTTTTTCCTTTCTGCTTAGCAAGAACAAACAACTGCCTTAGGGAACATTAGCAGTGCTGTTTTAAAAGACCTGACATTCTGAGATGTAAAAGTCAAAGAGAAAAGGCTAGCAAGCTCTGGCCTGCCTGGATCTCAGCCCCCAGCTCATTCTGCTTCTGTTTTCCACTTGCCTGCAGAGCAGCAGCTCTGGAAGCTGTAGTAACTGGGGACTTGAGCTTTCCTGGGGAGTGACTCACATCACCAAGGATGTGAGTCACTCTGTGATCCTGGGAGTCTTTTCCTGGCTCCCTGCCTCCCCTTGAGGCTTTAAGCCTTTTGAACATTGTAACAGGATCCTATGGAGTAAGAGGAGGGTGGTGGCAGGGTCTGTGCAAGCAACTCTGGCTCTGGTCACAGATGCTCCAGAACAAACCATATCCATGGTGCATTTAAAGACAAGAGGTAAAAATACGGATGCTACTTTTAAATGATTTCTCCTCCAAATAAATGCAGCTTCCTCAAAAGGAAGCAGCACAGTTGCTTTGGGGGCCATTTCTCTCCTGTCATGAAGACAGTTTTGGATGGATTCTCATTTCAGATGCTTCTTTCTCATTGTTAAACTACTGAACATACATCTTGTACCAAGAAGCATCTTATTAAATGCTATCCTCCAAGCATACTCAGGAGACTGCAACTAGAGCTCGTATTGAAATGTCACAGGTAGGACAGTTACCAAGGACAATTTTGAGACCAACTCTAGATCTAAAGGATTTTTCTTTGATTCTTCTTATGCAATTGTATCTTTTCAAACAGCCTATAACTTCTTCATTTGTTCAGAACAAAGTGTGTTTTTGTTTTTTTTACAAAAGAAAAAAAAAATCCAACTTTTTCCTTTCTAAAGATGGTATAGGCTCTCTATATAGTATATTATATAGATAATAATATATGTGTTATTATTAGAAGCAACTCTGTTCTTTTTAGGAAAGACAATGTACTAAACCTTTTGAGACATTGTTTTTGTTAAGGAGAGAGAGAGAGAGAGAGAGAGAGAGAGAGAGAGAGAGAGAGAGAGGTTTTCTCAGAAGCCAAACCAACAAGAAAAATCTTAGGAGAGATAAACATTATGTCATGTTTCTGACACTTCCTGATTATACTTAAGGCAGACCATCTGTCCCCAATGACGGAGCTGGATGGAGGAGGCCATGAGGAATGTAACTCTTTGTAAAATTTCTGAAACATTGAATTTGTTCCCCAGTAGTCCAACTTCATAGCAAATCTGCTACCCAGATGTAAATTTAGAAGCATCGAAGTTCTTGGCTCCCTGAAGGAAGAATTTCAATTTAGAAGAAGCATTATAGACTCTAACAAGAGAAGAATGACTTAAAATCTAAATTACCCCAAACAAACCAGGATGGCACATAAGGGAAGTAAATGAAGAAATCAGCAGCAGTGGAAGGTGAATGTGGGCTGCGTTTGCTACCTCTAGGGAGAAAATCTAGAGATCACACAAAAACAAAAGACACCAGCAAACGGTGCACCAAGCATTTATCCTCAGCATCACTTACAACACAAGCAGATTCACATCTGACATGACATTCATCAAAGGGGCGTGCATGTGTGCATATGTGTGTGTTCACTGTATGCATATGTGTTCATGAGCTCATCTGTATGTGTGTCACCAGTCCCTACAGAGACAGATGGTGGCAGGGGGCGGGTGTCAAGCAGAACTGAAGTAATAAATCATGATAAAAACCCAGTGCACTGAAAATGGAGTAAAAGGATGAGAGAGTCCCACAAGTTTTCCAGCCAGGAGAACTTGGAGAAAGATCTGATACACAACTGAAAGGTCCTAGCAGAAATTTCAAGTAGCTAGTGGAGAGGAAGCAGAATGAGTCCAGCCCCCATGAGAAGACTCACAGCTGGCTAATACAAGCCCCTGGGCAGGGTGGCACATCCTTATAATCCCAATATGGGGAGGCAGAGGCAAGGGGACCACCATCAGTTCCAAGACTGCTCCACCTAGTGGATTCCAGTCCTTCCTAGTGAGATGCTCACAAACAAAAACAAATAGCACATCAACTTCTGTCCTTCATAAAGCCTCAAAGGAAAGGAGGGATGGAAGAGAATGGAGGCCTCACAGAGGACGGGGAGAACATGGCATTGTCTCAACCAGCAGATGTGTACGGCTTGGCTGTCCTCAAAGTATTAGACAGTATCCCCTCAGGAGGCTTTTATATTTCACACAAGAGGACTCTGCATTACACATACATCAGCCCTGGAATATGCTTGAATGTAGCGCTTTGGTAATCAAAAGGACTGGCCAAAGTGAATCTGACGTAGTCACAATAGGCCTAATAGCCATTGTACATGTGGCAATTATCCCTAAATAGGGCTTATAAATCACTACATTGCATTTACACTGCTGAACCAAGCTTGTAATTTTCCATTTCATTAGTCTTATCATTGTCATGGTGGGATAGGATAATGAGCACCATGTACCCATCGCCTAGAATTTTAAAACATTAATACTTTGACACATGCACTTTATTGTTTTTTTTTAAATGTAGTATTTAAAGCAGTCTTAAGGAATTATGACAAGGTATTTTCCTGAAAGTATTAACAATATCTCTAAAACTAGCATTTTTCAACATGTTCATAACAGCCTTTCAGCCCACACAACACATCTACAATAACATCATTTACCATAGAATCCTTGTACATTCTGATACCTCCAATTGTGCCCCAAATATCTTATGATTCATTTATTCAAAGCACCTTACAATCAGTGCTCTTCTTTATTTAATTATTTATCTTGTCTTACATACATATGTGTGTTGGTGAATGAACCTCAGGCCTCATGCATGCTAGGTGCATGTTTGGCCCGTCAGAGGCATCCCCACACCCTCTCTTTGAATCCTTTAGCTATTGAATTATCCCTTTAAGAGGAGTCATGTGGAAGAACAATACTGTAGTGGGATTCAGGTGTTACCCAAGGAACCTTAGTGACCTTGGCAAATCCTAGTGACCTCAAAAGCTCTTGCCTCCAATGGGGCGTGGCCAGGATCGGTGGTTCCTGCTTTTCTCTGGGAGAAGATTGAATATCCAGCACAAAAGTTCCAACTCTCCTAAAATTACATTAAAGAAACCTTATATCCGTAAGTTCTTGTTTAACTCTTTAATAAATATTAATCCTTATATATAATATATTACATTTAAATAATTTTGGCTATACAGTGCTGTCTTCTGTGTTTGTCTAATTGTTTGCTCACAGAGACATTGAGCTTGAGTCTCTAACCCTCAAATTTTCTGTAAACAAAAAGTTAGAGAAAATTTAGTTTACATTTATTTTTGAAAACTACTCAGCTGATGTTTCTCTACATGATGGTAAATGGTATCAGGGTCTGCTAAGGGATCCTCAAAGAGAGAGGGTTGGTCCAGTGGGTATTTGGGATGCATACCTAGCCCCCCTACAGCTTGAATGGAATGCACACTATGCAGAACTATGCACACTATGCAGAATTATGTTCACAGCATAAGGAAGGCCTAAGCCAGGACCTCTCTCATCTCGTGTTTCTTCCAGCCTCCTGGCCTACCTTTTCTAGGCTCTTATTTATTGGATTAAACAAAAATACCATTATTCTGGATCCTGTGTGTGCCATGGACTGTCAAGAATATCTCACATGCCCAAAGAATATACAAACTTGATTAATAAACTAAAATAATAAACTAGATTATTTAAAATTATCAATTCTGTGACTTTTTTATGCCGGGTGGGTGTCATTCACGGAATGTCTGTGCCTTTCCAGATTCACATGTTGAAATATGGTTCCTAGTAAGATGGTGATTGCAGGGAAGGCTTTAGGTCATGAGAACTGCAACAAATACTTTTATAAAAGACACAGATTCTTTATGCCAATACCAAGCTGTTTTTATTACTGTAGCTTTATAGTAGAGCTTGAAGTCAGGGTTGATAATGCCTCCAGAAGTTCTTTTGTTAAACAGGATTGTTTTGGCAATCTGATTTTTTTTGTTTTTTCCACAAGAAGTTGAGTATTATTCTTTTGAGGTCTGTGAAGAATTGTGTCAAGATTTTGATGAGGATTGCACTGAATCTGTAGATTGCTTTTGGTAAGATTGCCATTTTTACTATATTGATCCTGCCTATCCAAGAGCATGGAAGATCTTTTCATTTTCTGATATCTTCTTCAATTTCTTTCTCAATGACTTAAAAGACAAACTTAGTAAGACAAAATGACAGCCTACAAAATGGGAAAAGGATCATCACCAACTCTACATCTGACAGAGGGGCTGATCTTTAAAATATATAAATAACTCAAGAAACTAGAGATCAAACCCCAAGTAATCCAATTTAAAAATGGGGTATAGAGCTAAATAGAGATTTCTCAACAGTAGAATCTCAAATGGCCAAAAGATACTTAAACAAGTGCTCAACATTCTTAGCCATCAGAGAAATGAAAAATCAAGACAACTTAGAGCTACTATCTTATACCTGTCAGAATGGCTAAGATCAAAAACACTAATGATAGCCTATGCTCGAGGGTATTGGGAGTAAGGGGAACACTTCTCCAGTGCTGGTGGCAATGTAAACTTGTACAGCCACTTTGGAAATCAGTATGTCAGTTTCTCAGATAACTAGGAATTAATCTACCCTGTGATTCAGCAATACTACTCTTGGGCATATACCCAAAGGATGCACATCCTTACTCTGAAGACATTTGTTCAACCCTTTTCATAACAGCATTAATTTTAATAGCCAGAAACTGACAACCTAAATGCTCCTCAACTGAAGAATGCATTAAAAAATATGGTACATTTACACAGTGGAGTACTACTCAGCAGTTAAAAAAAAAAAAGACATCCTGAAATTTTCAGGCAATAGATGGAACTAGAAAAAAATATATTCTGAGTAAGGTAACATAGACCTAGAAATACAAACGTGGTATGTACTCACCCATTAATGGGTTTTAGACATAAAGGATAACCAGGCTACAATCCACAACTTCTGAGCAGCTAGGAATAAAGAGGAACCTAAGAGAGACATCCATGGACACCCGCTCCAGGAAGGGAAAATAGATAAGCTTTCCTGGGTAGCCTGGGACAAGAGGGGTGGGGGGTAAGGAGAGGTGGGGAGAGAACATGAGGGAATGGGTGGTTGAGTTGGGGACGGACAGAGGGAGAGCAATGAGATACTTTGATAGAGGGAGCCATTGTGGGGTTAGAGAGAAACCTGATGCTAGAGAGAAATACCCAAGATCCCACCAAGATGACCTTAGCTAAGAATCCAACCAATAGTGGAGAAGGTGCATAAACTGACCTTCCTCTATAACCAAATTGTTAACCACCCAAATCTTCACAGAACCTTCATCCAGAAACTGATGAAAGTAGATGCAGAGAGCCACAGCTATGCACATGGTTGAGCTCCCATTCTAGGCAAAGAGGGAGGGAGAAATTATATGAGCAAAGAGGTCAAAATCATGATGAATAGGGACAGCTGAATTGAGGTATTGGGAGTCCACTGCCTCTGAACTGACAGCTGGGGAACCTCCATAAGACTGAACTAAGCTCTCTTAACGTGTGAATAACTGCTGAATTGTGTGGGCAGTTTATGGGGCCTCTGGCAGTGGGACCAGAATTCTTTTCCTGGTGCATACATGCTGGCTTCTAGGAGCCCATTCCCTACAGAGAACACCTTGCTCAGCCTTGATATTGGGAGGAGGGGCTTGGTCCCACCTCAGCTGCATATGCCAGACTGCACTGACTCACCTGGGAGTCCTTACCCTCTCTGGGGAGTGAGTGGGGGATGGAGGGAGAGGAAGCTGGGGTTGACTGGGAAGGAACAGTGGTGGCTATGTTGAAAAACAATTTTTAAATTTAATTTTTTTTTTAAAAGTTAGATACAGAGAGCTTTCCTGTGTTCTTGCACTACAGGAGGACTCAGAAATGTGAGTCAGGAAGTGAGCCATTGACCAACACCAACTCTGCTGGTGCCTTGCCCTTTGCCCTTCCGAATGATGAACTCCCTGCAGAGGTTTTGTTTTAGGAGCTCCTGTGGATTAAGTCTGAGCATAGAAAGAGAGTGAAAATGTCTGGGACATGGGGAGACGCACAGCCAAACTGGTAGTGTTTTTAGAAACTCTTTCTTCGAACTTGAAGTATCATCGAATGGTATCTGAGCATGGAGGCTCCAATATGAACATTCATATCCTGACTGATCAATTTTGGGATGGTGTTCTTGTGGATGTTGGTGAGACTTGCTTCCTCATCATCAGCTGGGGATAACAAGGTCACCCCTGGTGTATTTTCTTGGTGAACCAATGTGAAAGCATTTAGTGCAGAGCTAGGGACTTGGAAAAAGCCCATAGCAGCGCATTTGCAAGGCACAAAGCAGCAATTTGCTTTCTTCCACTAAATTCTCAAGGGGGCCTTTCTTTTTCTTTTTTCTTTTCTTCCTTCCTTCCTCCCTTCTCCCTCCCTTCCTCCCTCCTTTCCTTCCCCCCTTCCTCTCTCCCCTCCTTCCTTTCTGATAGTCTATTGTGATGTAGCTGCCCCTGCCCCCCTGCCCTTGTTTCTAAAGTGCTAGAGTCAGAGGTGTGGAACACCATCCTTCACTTCACAACTTCTTTGTAAAGCTGAGGTGTGGAGAGAACTATCAGAAGTGAATGCGTGCAGGGGGGATGCTGGTCAAAATTCTTCCAAATGGACCCAGTCTGAGGATAAGTAGGGAAAGCAGCTAAACTGAACAAATGTTAGACTCCTCAAGGGCCTGGAGATGGAGTCTTCCCTCATGCAGAATTGACCTCTCATTGTCCTCTGCCATGTAGATTCCCAGGGCTTGGAAAGTGTCTTTCTACCTCTGAGCTACTGGAAAACACATATTCCGCATTCCTCAGGTTTAAGGACCCTCAGTTAAATGGGAAGAAGAAGGTCTGGGAACATCACAGGAACAAACAGAGGAGACACAGACAGAAAGAACGTTTACCATGAGGCGCTGAGTGGCTTCAGCCCTAGTGGAGCACTGGTCCTCTGCAGCTCTTTGCTCTGCAGAACTCACCACGAGGCTGCTTGGCCACTGAGCACCTTTGAGAGAAGAAACCTTCTACCTCTGGAGTTTTTACAACCCAGAGTTTCCTCTCAAAACTTAAGCACAATACATTTTGCAAAGAGAGAGACTATTGGATTCTTCTACTTGAAAGTTTACTCCAAATGAATGTTGAATGCTTTATTCAGTCACCTGCAAAAGAGAGCAGCAAAAGCCTTCCAAACTTGTGTCTCAGCTTTCAGACAATTTTCTCAACTTTCATTTTTAACTTTTAGTGCAAAAGAATCCTGTCAAAGCACCTGACCTCTTTCTGCTGGATCAGGTTCTGTAACATTATGGACTAGAAAGACCAGGCAGGACTCACGAAAAAATGGACACCAACTTTCCTCACATAGAAAGTAAAGGTCCCAAAACTTAAATAAAAATAAGCCCACCAACCCTAATCCCCATCATCAGCAAAATTAAAAGAAGAATGGAAGAGACAAAGAAAGGAAAGAAGAAAGAGGTCAGGGAGGATAAATGTTAACAGTACCTTTAAGAGATTTATAATTTCACCAGAGAAACATGATACACACTCATGAAAAAAAAATGCATAAGCTTTGTAAAATAGAATGCAGTAAATTGCCTAAGGTAGGAACTTTGGTTTGGTCTGTAAATATTAGGAAAGATCGGAGCTGGGGCAAATGAATAGCTAGCCCAGGTAAGGCTGGGGGCAGAGAGAGTTAGGAGGATTTTGAGACAACTGTGCTTTTTGTGGCTGATATAAGGGGACACTACAGCAGGTGGAGGAGGATGGAAGGAGGCAACTGGCTCCCTTCAGGAGCAGCACACCTGGAAGGAAGCAAGGGTTGGCCACAGCTGGGTAGATCTTAGCATGTGAGCTGGGACATGAAGGTTTGTACATGAGTAGCCTCTGTGTATCTCTGAAGTAGTGGGCTGGAGAGAAGGCTCCTGAGACAGCAGTAGGCTGGACCACCTCTTAGGGGGGAGAGACAGTCTTCCAGCCTCTAGAGGACCTGAGGACAGAGGACTATTTTCCCCATGTAGACATCCCCAGTGTGTTGGAGAGCTCCATGGAGAAGGCATAGATATTTGCCAAGGCCAAGGCCAGAGTTAGATGTGGGTAAATATTTGTTTTGCCTCAGCTGGAGAAGATGGATTTTTAATAAAGAGGCAGCATGACTCATGTCACAGAGTGCACCAACAATTCAGGAAAAAGCCACTCTAGAAATTGCCAGAATGTCAGGCAACATCACTTGATGAACTCCTAACCTACACACATATACACACATTTCTTGTCATGTATACTCACATATACATGTACATGGATACACACAGAGACATGTTCTCACATGCGCAGACACACAGATCTTTCAAGTGTACGTGTCCTCTGGTGTGTCAATATGTCTCTTTGGCTAACCAGGGTTTCCTGAGTGAACCTGGCTTAGCAGAAACCGTGAATTCAGAGCCCTTACAGACCCAGCTTTCCTAAATGCAGGGCAGAATGCTAGGCTGTGATTAGAAAGCTGCAGACTGACTGAGCTATTGACAACCACAGTGAGAACCATCGTATTTTCCACAGAGCAGGTTTCCAAACCATCTATGACAGCACCCCCATGTTTTGTCCTGTTTTATGCCTTAAGGGTGGGTGGAAAATGGGGTAGCTTTTAGCTTACAGAATGTATCATAGGTGGTTAAGATATCACTTTTATAATTCAGCTCAGACACTATACACAGATGCTCACTAACTCTTTGCTGCTTTTGAAGAAGTCTTGTGCCATGTTGTGGACGTTTTGGAATGTGTGAGAGGGTGGATTGCATTGACCATTAGTGGCCTTCAGTTCCTAAAAGTGGTTTCCTACTTACTGCTGGCAAGATAGTTCCTTGGTTCCCAAACCATGAGCACATGTATTCTGTCAATAGTATAACTGATCTAGATGGGAGCTTGACTTAGTTAGAAAGCTCCTTGATTTAGCCCATGGCTCCTGGAGCCACAGACTCAGCTAAATTGCACAAAGAAAACTAATACTTAGAAATACTGTGAGATACCAGACACACAGTGTTTTAAGCCTCTAAGATGGTGACAGTGACTGATGACAAACAGCAGTCTTCATGTGACAGTCTTCCTTAAGAAGTTGTGTAGAGCTATGATGATATTCCGGGACCTGGAGACTGTCCCTAATGGTGTGGACAGTGGAGAGGACCAGAGAGTTAGGTCTGAGTAAGTGAAGTCACACATAGTCACTAGCAGGCTATGTATGCGACTTAGGTAAAGATGTTTGCATTCTCTGGGGCCCACACAATTGGCCAAGACCATGTCTGAGTTTTCTTCCAACTTTTACAATAAATTCTGAATTACACAATTAGTATGTCAATAGATTTAATATTTGTTGAGCAGTTTCTGATGGAATATATTGAATATCATTCTGCTTCATGTCAGTTACATTTTAAAGCCGATCATGCTCAGGGGTTTTTGTTAGAGTTGCTTGTAAAGATAAGGAAATCGGGGATTAGCTTGATCTACTAATTTACATTGGTCCACATGGCTGGAAAGTTAGAGAGCAGAGAATCCTTTTCACTCCTTTTACTGTGCTCTGCAAGGCCAGAGCCCAGGGGAAGTCTATTCAATTGCCTAACTAGAAGCAATCAGAAAAGCAGATAGAAGCCTTAGAAAGGAGCTCAGAGTTGCCATAATCAAGTGGAGAGCCACATAAGTGGTAATTCAATCTGACAGCCAAGACCAAATAGATTCCCAGTGACATCTTTGACAAAGTCAAATTGTCAGGCGAGTTCATCAGAGGCCATTTCAGAGTGGAGAGAAAGGAAGAAATAAGGAACCTGGGACTCTTTTCCATAAGCCACTGAGGTTTGAAATTGTCTTTTTTTTTTTTTGGTAGTCCAAATTTGTCTCCTGAGCTTAGGATATGCTTCTGCAAGTTTCCTGGTGGTCTTGATACCAAACTAAACACATCCTCAGACTAAACTTTTTGTCCTTCTGGGTTCTCTGTCCTGGTTAAATGACATCCAGTCACAAGGCTTTAATCACAAGCAATCTTCTGGATCTATCAGTTTCACTTCTGGAGTGTTGCCTGAGCGTTGGCCTCCCCAGTCAAGCTCTGGATCGCTCTCACGTCTCTAGTGGCCTCTTCCAGTAGGTGCCCAGCTATTCTGACCTCTCCTCCTGCTCTCCCTCCACAGTTTTCCACACTGATCCAACAAAGGACAGCCACATTTCAAGCCCCTTAAAGATTCTCAAGTCATAGTGGGATACAACCAAACTTTTTCCATGTGTCTGGGAAGTCACTTCTTACCTGGCTTCTATGTCCTTTTGGGGCACCATCTCCTCTGCCTCCTCTCAGTTTCTAAATTCCAATACTGTTTATTTGAGTCTCTATCATTACACCTGCTTATGTAATTTCAAGCAATGTCCTTCTGTGTTTTGTCTGCCTACTTGTTGTATTAGGCCCACTCAAATGACTCATCCTCCAAGAAGACCTGTGGTGACCCCTTCCAGAGCAGCTGTATTGCACATGCTCAGAAGAGAATTCAACCTGTTTGCTAAGAGCTGTCAGTTACAAAGAAAACCATGCACCTGACCCCCTTCCTGGAGTGCAGTAGAGTGGTAAAGAAGGCCATTGCTGATGAACTTGACCTTTCTCCCAGTTTGTCTATGATCACATCTATAGACATTAAGATACATTCTTTGATTATAAGCAATTGCTTTATTCATCTTTCAATTCTTAGTATCCAATACAGCATTCCACATAACTCTCAATTAGAGATTAATCTTTACTGAATACTTGGTGAAATGAAGAGCTGGGTAACATTTTCACCACTCTGTGTGTAAAAGAACCAGACCATAGAGTATACGATATTTAAAGCTAGAGTCCAGAAGGGATGAGCTTTTGGGGTCAACTTAAATTGTGCCCTTCTAGGTGGCCCACACCTAAGCAACCAATGCACGTAAGCTGACTGGAATGCCATGTGCTAATGATGGCAGCATAGCAAAGCACAGCCAATTCCTTCCAAATGGTTTGATACACACACAAGGTATTTCTGCTCTGACAACAATCTCAGAGGGCTTGAATCCAGCCCCAGGAGATGCATTTCATTTTTTGTCAACTTAGGAGAAAGCTGTGTACTTACATTCTAAAATACATCTATGGAAGGTAAATCAGTGTGTTTCTAATTTTCTGGAAAACTGTAGGTAAAAGCTTAGTCGTTGCTAAAATACCCAAATCTAGGTCAGTAGGAAAACTCCATCTTATTTATATATTAAAAAATTAACTTCCCACCCAGTACTGTACTTTTCAGCTGAGCAGCTGAGCTGCTGAGCACATAGCTTCAGAGGGCAGAGATCAGAGACTCTGGGAAATTCCAGTTCAGGCACCTAACAATAAGCAGAGGAAGTTGTAGCATTTCTTATTATTTCATGTATGTATGCATGTGTGCAAGTGTGTGTGTGTGTTCTAATATCGCCAACCTGTTCTTATCTAGAAATTCTGTTGCTAGCTGCCATCGCTCAGTATAGAGTACACTGTGGGAAGGTCAGCTTCAGACATGCAGGGCATATGCAAGTCTTTTATTTCTGATCCTTGAATACTTCTTCAAAGTCTCATTGTCAAATATATTGCTCCCAGAAATAGGATTTACTACACAGTTTTTGTTTGGAGCCCAGGGATAAAAGGAATAGACAGGGCTCTCTTCAAGGAGCTTTCCTTAAGATTCTGGTAATATGCTTTCCTTCACTTTTCTAGAGTGGGGACTTGGGAACAGCTCTAGTGCCAGCCTCACAAGATGACCACTCACCTTCAGACATCCCCAGCATCCTTTACTGGTGGCTTTGGGTACCTGGCAGAAAGATGCTTGTTCAAAGCTTTGTTCAAACTTCTAAATATCACCATACTTCCATTGGGACAAATTAACCCTGAGAGGTACCATCACTTAGGTGAAGTTGATGGTTTGGGTCCTATGAGCTGAGAAGATGACACCGAATACAGTGAGTGTCCCAGGCAAACATAAAGGCACTATTCCAAAGAGACAAGGTAATTTCTCAGTGAAGCAATGAAGCCTGTGTATTCAAAGGTTATAATGGTGAATGCCAGCTGTGTTACCTACAAATAACACCATGCTGGTAAACTCTGCTCATTTGACCACATGTTTTTTTGTTTTGTTTTCTTTTTTAAAGCAGAGCTCATAAGTCCTTCTATGTTTCATGGTCACTAGTATTCTCAATGTGCCAGGGTGTTTGGGACTGGAAGATGGAAAAATTAGGAGTTTAACCTGGGACCAATTAGCTAAAAGAATTTGAATAAATCATTCAAAATTTCTGGGCTTCATATTTTCTTATCCATGCTCAACAGTCTGTATGCAGATGTGCTGTTAAAGTGGATTCTGTCATCTTTAACATCAGCCTTCTTCCTTGTGCCCGCTGTATTCTCTATTCATGATTGCTTACACAGTACAGAGTAAACTTCCTGTTCCAAGCCGTGGCAGGGCAGGATGGTAAGGTGAATAGCTTATCCATATTCAAGATAAGCTTCATGAGAATACGGGCTGTCCCTTCCCTAACTTTGTATTCTGAATGTCCAGTATGTGGTTTAGAAGTCTGAAGAAATTAGAACAGGGGAGAATAATTTCTGGTTAGGTTAATGGCTGAGACACATTGTCTAGCCATTTTCTGAATCCTCTTACAAAAGGGTTGGGGGCCATAAGACTAGTTTTCTCCAGTTGAATAGAGACATGTGTGCTTGTCACAATGTGTGGATGTTGTTAGCATTTCCGGCATCCTGCAGCCACTTCCACAGGCAGCAGCATTCAGGCAAACCACTTACTCACTCCAGGGCTTTAGAGTCTACTCATGACCAAGCTACATAGGCTCCTACACACATGCCCTGAGTTACCTTTGAAGGGAAAAGGCAGATCCCACCTGTTTTCACTGTTCTGCCACATCTTTCTCCTGCGGCCTGCTCACTCCCCTCTTAAAATGGGTATTCTTGTCTTTCATTCTCAGGCTTGATAAATAACAGATGTTTCTCAACCATATTGAGAAGGATGTGGTGATGATAGCAGAGTTCTTGGGTCCACGAGTGTCTATGAGGAATAGAATTTTATTTTTCATTTTCATCAAAATCTGAAGAATGAGAAATATAACTCTATGACCTAAAACCATAGGGATTGATTATTATGGAGGCTGTTTTCTTTAGTGGGTATCTGGAGAATAATGATCAAAAGCCAAAGCAGGGAACTGCACCAGTAGGGCTAGGGATGATTCCATGGCAGCATAAGCCTAGTCAAAGCCAACCAAGTTCACTGCCTTACACCAACACCAAAGGGAAGTAATTGAACTTGATGGGTTTGGAGAAATTAAATGTATTTTTAATGGTCACATAAAAATGGCACCTATTGTCGTGATAGATACTCTGAGGTGTGCATATAATTTATGGCCTAATGTTAAAGCCAGTTAAAAACACATTCCAAACATTCACCTCTTCGTAATGAAAACATGCAAAATCTTCCTTGTCAATTTTTTTTAAATGTGCTACATTGCTGCTGTTTCCAGCCACCCTACTGGGTAATAACACTTTAGTTATGGCCTTGTGATATGAAAAATGCAACCCGGAAATTTGATGCTCAGATTCATAATCTTGCTTTAGTGACGAGAGAATTGCCATTGAGAAAAATAAAACATTTTTTTCTTCCTAGAAACGGGATAAATCACTGGCGTTAGCTCCAAAACTTGTGTTTTCCTCTCACACAGCCATGTCTGGAATCATGGCAGTGCAAGCAGAGAAAGAAACCTTTCTCCTGGCAGACTGGTCCCTGTGGCTTGAGGGAACTCTTCTACAGTAGAGCATGCTGGCATTTGGAGGAGAGAGCTTGGCTCTCTGGTCAGGGCTAGAGTCTTGCAGATTTTTCTCCTGGGGCAGAAAGTATGGCTGAACTCAAATGCAGCAGGACTAGGTGCCATAGTTACACACTTAACATCTGAAGCCTGTTTAGAGCCTTGAATATAGGAATCTGGACCTTCTTAGACAGCTGAGAATAAGCTGATCTCTTGTTTCTTATCCACAGACAGGCCAGGCCAGGTGGAAGGGAAAGTACAGGCCTTTCTGGGGCACCACAGATGGGTGGGGTTTTTTCTTTTGTGGGGCAGAGGCTTGGAGTCCTTCATGTAACTGTAAGTTATATAACGGCGAGAAGATGGATATGAGTCACCATCACCACAAGTGAAGAAACACACACACACACACACACACACACACACACACACACTCCTGAATATAATTTACAAGTGGCTTCTCCTGATGGTAATGCACAAACGAATTAGCTACAAACAAAACAAAACAAAAAACCCAAAATGCCCACTTCGAAGTGCAGCAGTATATGAGCTCTGCATATATTCCCAAACATGAAAGTTTGCCCTGGCCACAGAACCTGCTGAGACCAACTAGACAGAATTTGGATTTAGTTCTGAGAGAACTTGTCTTGTCCATCAATTCAGATGACAGCCAGGATATAGCTTCATACATCAGAAGGCCAGCCTTTCCGTGGTGACTGGCCATGGCATTACTGAAGACACCAAACTCCTGCCCTCGCCCAGCAGGAGGGCCCTGACAAGCGAAGGGAAGGAGGTGGGGCTTGCGAAAGCGTGAGTCTGGAGGGAGGGCGATCCAGCGATGTTTCAGAATGATGGATTTCTCCTGGGATCAGCACGCTCAGAGAAGACAGGATTGTAGCCATCAAGGGCAGACGTTTCAAACCTCTAGAACTGGCAGCTGGGCCTGGCTCCCTGGGCTCCCGGAGAGCTGTCCTGCTGAGTTTATTTTGGTAGTCTGTTTTGAATTTACAGCGCTGCCTCTTTATGAGGGTATTTTGAGATGTTCTGGCAACTTGCAAAGGCTCCAAGTAGCTTTTGTTTCTGTGCTCACACAGACGAGGAACTGAACTAATGAGAGAGTGACCCAAATTTGTGAGTATCACAAGGTGTCACACTTGGCCTGGATTCCAATGTGCCTGTGTAAGTCTTTTCTGGAACCTTTTTGATAACATCCCCTTCCACGCAGTATCAGCAAATAAGTGTTAGGGTCCCCTCCTGAATGGTCCACAAAGAGGTGCAGGCACAAAAAGTCTTCTAGAGGCTTTTGTTCATATAAACACAGCTTGGGAAAACAATTACTGTTTTCTTTCTTTGTTCTGTAACAAGGCAGTTCAGACACACTCTGACAACTCCCTTCAAGTGAAATAATTTAGATGTCCTAAGGTTGATCTCAAGGCTGTGAGAGAAGAGATTTGCTTCGCAGCCTTGAGATGGTTTCTGTTTTTAACTCCTCCAAGGATAGTGTGCTCTACTGCTGTCGTCAGAATTCATGGAAGAGGTTGAGAGGGAAAGCTTCCCCGTGCCCTCCTGCCTCTCTTGGCCTCACATATACAAAGAACAGGGAGAGGCCTTTGAAGTAAGAGGCAGGGGTGTGGGCGCTACCGGTGGGCCTGTGAATGGCCAACTCACTTCAAATGAGCTTTCTCCATTTGCTTTTTAGGCCTCCCCTCTCTTTTTTCCTATTTTCGGCTTTCAATCTCCTATATGATTAATGGATACGACAGAAAGCTTTTTATTCTCTCTTTGGGAATTCTGTTTATCATAAACAGCAGTTTGTGAATAGAAAAAGAACATCAAGCCGCTGAGCTCGGTATGAGCAAAGCTCAGAAGTATCCGTAGCAGGGACAAGGCAGGTGGGCAGCTTTGTGAGGGGAGCACAGTGGGGGTCTGCTGAGGAGCTCAGAGGGTAGCCAGGACAGCAGGATTCAGACGGCTCCAGCTACAAGCAGCCTGGGATCCCTCTCTAGGTTATCTTGCCAGCCGACTGAATCAGAAGGGCGTCTCCCAGTATGTCTGTGGCTTTTTCTTAGAAAAACTGAGGTGGGGCTCTACGGTGCTGTGTTATTGCAAATGTATTGAGAGATTGGAGGGTAGAGTAAGGTCATAGTGAAAGGGGAATTTGGAGAGGAAATTGAGATGAAGGAGAGGAGAAAGGAAGACAGAAAAGGAAGCATGGAAGAAGGAAGCAGGAAGGGAGAATGTCATACTTCCTAGAACTTGCTATTTGCTAGGAGATAGTACAGTGCAAGGCCTCAGGTGGCAACCTGACCAACTAGAGAGGAACGTGCACAGGAAGAGGAGCTGTTCCGATGGAAGTGGTCACCTTGGAAGCCAAAACACATACCTACTTCCTGTTCCTAGTGCCTCAGGGATAGCTGGTCTGGGCAAGGCTCAGAGCTGCTCAAGGATCCTGGAGCATTCCAGGCATGCAGAGCTCAGAGGTAGGTTCTCAGTCTCTTCCTTCCCCACCCCTCCCTCCTCTCCACCTTCCTTCCCTTCTTTCTGCTCGTGGTTTTCATTTAATGATTAACTTAGTCTCTCTCCTCCAGGTAAATGATAATAGCGCACGATCTTAGGACTCCAATCTGAATTATTTCTAGGAAAATACTGTGGCATTTAGGTCAACAACACAGCCTCCCCTGGGATGCTCATAAAATGCAGGATTTTGGGCCCCACTTAGGCCTAAGAAACAGACGCTCAGGAGTCATGTTCTAGCAAGCTCTCTCTGCAGCTGACCTCATCTGAGAACAACTACAATAGAAGGATCCAAAACAATAAAGCTAGTTGCAAACATATTCAGTTCTTCCACAGAGCTTCTAGAACCTCCAGAAATACTCACTACCTGGGGATCAAACTTTACAAATGACATTCTGGGTTCTGCCTGAATTTCTCCAGCAAGCCTTTCTAAACTTATTGTGTACTGCTAAATGATTAGATTATTACCTTGATTGGCTCAGAAGCATCACAGATGGAAACAGCTAGAGGTAATTTTTTAAGACTTTAAAAACAGTATTATACTGGATTATATAACATTCATATGCAAATATATAATGTGCTTTGGGAATAGTCTTCCCACAGTGCAGCATCCTCTCTTTGTAAGCCTCTCCTCCCCCACACAGTTTAATTCTACTTTCATGTTACCTGTACAAATATTAGTTTATATAATCTATGAAGTCCTGGACCTGTGAGAAGAAACATGTAATATTTCTGAGGTTTACCGAGTACAATTATCTCCAGTATTCATTTTTCTGCAAATGATGTAATTCTGTTATTTCTGGCTGACAAAACTTTTTTTTTTAATTTTTAAAGATTTATTTATTATGTATATAGTATACAGAAGAGGGTACCAGATATCATTATAGATGGTTGTGAGCCACCATGTGGTTGCTGGGAATTGAACTCAGGACCTCTGGAAGAACAGTCACTGAGCTTAACCTCTGAGCCATCTCTCCAGCCCGACAAAACTTTATTGTATGTATCAAATTCATTTTCCTTGTCTCTCCCTCTGTTGTTGGACACCTGGGTTGGTTCTAAAACTTAGTATTGTGAATAGTGATGCTTGAACATCAGTGTGCAAGTGTAGAACTAGGTCACTTGGTGGGTGTAAGGATTCCCGGCAGCAGTGACGTGGTGAATCCAACATGGCACCAGGTGAGATAAGAATTCCTGGTACATGGCGCCAGCAGAACATGGTGAATGAGGAACACCCCCGTATGGCTACGTAAATCCTTGCCCACCTGTTCTCTTAAAGGAGATGCCATGTGCCATGTGGCAGTCTGTTTCTTCTCTCTTCTCTTTCTCCTCCCTGGTACCTGCTTGGTAACTCCCTTCAATAAACTCTTATGTGGCATCTGGTGGTTTGCGTCTCTTCTCATGCACAAAACCAACAGTGGGTCTGCTTTTAATTCATTTTGGCTGTTTTTTTGTTTTTTGTTGTTGTTTTTTTTTTTTTAAATTTAAGATATATACACCTGGTCTAGTTGAAGAGAGGAGGGAAGAGTAAATGTGAACAAAGGGATCAGGATCATGAGAAGGAGTCCCACAGAGATGGCTGACCCTAGCTATTGGGAGTTCATTGACTCTGAAATAACCTTCAAGGAAAGGAACTAAATCCTCCAAATGTAGATGACAGTCAGTTTGTGGAGCCTCTTACAGTAGGATCAGAGTTATTCCTGGTGCCTGAACTGACATCTTAGAGCCTGTTCCCTACAGAGGGACATATAACTCAGCCTTGATAGCAAGGGGAGGGACTCAGACCTATCTCAACTGGATATGCCGGAACTAACTGACTCACCTTGGGATTCCTTGTCCTTTCTGGGGAATGAATGGGGGATGGGGCGGGCTGGGGGCAGGGGAGGAGGGAGGAGGGAGGAGGGGGAGCAGTGGAGGGTATGAGGAAAAAAAACTTTTTAAATAAAAAAAATACATTGGGGGCTAAGTATGAGGTTTCAATATGTATCCTTGGCTGGCCTGGAATTTACTATGTAGACCAACGAAGCTGACTTCAAATTCACAGAAAGTTTTCTGGTTTTGGCTCCCAGGTGCTGAGATGTGTGACACCACATCTAGTTTTTTAAAAGTGAAATAGAATCATATCACTTTCCTCCTCCAGCCCTTCCTGTGTCCCTTCTCAAATTAGATTTGTTTTCTTTCATTATTATTGTTTTATACAGAGAGAGAGAGAGAGAGAATCTCACCTGATATCTAATACAAAGCAGTCAGCCGAGAACCTTATACAAACAAAAACAGACTCACTAGCCTATCTCTCTCTCTCTCTCTCTCTCTCTCTCTCTCTCTCTCTCTCTGAAATAGAGGTAATTTTTAAAAATTTCCAGTAATGACTCAGGTCAGAACTTTTTATAGTTTCTTTAGAAGATTTATTTTCAAGCAGGTCTGGGGAGAGATCTGAGATGATAAGGTTTTAGTAAACTCCTAAAGGATGTTATCCTGGATAGCAGGTCTCTGGAGTCCCTCCAGCTGAAATACTTTCAGACCTGTGAGTTTAGTCAAATTCACAGTTTTCATAAACATGGCGGTGTATGTTCTAGACTGTTTGCCAATCTCCCTTCCCATCTTCCCGCCAGAGTCTGTACCTCCTTTTTCATATACTGGTTCCCTAGACAGAGCATTTCTCTGTTTCCATAATGTCTGATGTCACTTCCTCTCTGTATCCACTTTCTTGGTGTCTATTAGTCATTGGCCACTGCTGTATTTGATACTCCTTGAGACAGAGCAAATATCCTGTTCTTCCTTGCTCACCCCTGTCTCCTCACATCTAACACAACCCTTGGAACACAAAAGCAGCTCATAAATATTGATTGCATTGGGTTACATGGGCTTGAGTGCTTGTCCTCAGAGAGATCGGGAGTGTGCTATGAGTCATGACTGGTTTTCCAAGTACTGTAAGTAGCTATAGCATAACGAACCCGCCGACAAAAGCACAGATATTACAAGCAGGACACACTGACTCTTTCCACGAGTTGATAACAAAATAAGCCTAAGTCACACATACAGCTGAAATTCATAAAGAGAAATGATGTTAAATTTATACTGTGTAGCTCCTATTGGCTATGCCAGAATTATTTGTGGGTTGAATATATTTCCAGACAAAGGTCTATAAAGTCTTCTTTTTTTTTTTACTGATATAAATATACATTATGAATAATCTTTGTTGAAGTTTAACTGTGTTATCTTTCTATAGCCATTATAAACTTTATTCATAATCTCCTTGACCACAGGAAGCAGGTGATTTTATTTCTTTTTTCCTAGTTAAGAGTGGTCTCCATGATGTTAAACAGCTTATTTAATGAACTCTGGCTAGATGGAAGGCAAGAAAAGCATCTACACTCAGACCGTGCCGAGTCCTGACCCTATCCTCATCACTATATGAACAAACACATAAACAGTTCAATGATGTAAAGAGGTGTGCACTTCTTCATAGGGCATGTGTGTATTTCTCCTTTCTAATGAATACATTGTTTCCTACTTACCTGTAGACAGCTGCAGATCCTTGTGGGATGGTTAACACTGAGGCCTTTTGATGAGGAAGTGAAAGTAAACGAGAAGAAAGAAGGTGAGGATGTGGAAGGACAGATTCTGTGCTCATGTACTCTGTATGTGTGCGATTCTTCTGCAGCAGGTGACATATAGAAAAACACAGGCACCTCTTACCAAGGGCAAAGGGTCAGGAGGTACAAGATGGGACATAGATGCAGCAGTCAATGAGTGAAGAAACCGGTCAGCCCTGTGCTTCACTCCTTCTCCTTCAGCATCAGCATCCCGACCTTCCATGCTTCTTGATTTCTTCAGGCTCTAGACCTTTGTGTTTCTGGAACATCTCTCTAGAGAACCTAGGTCTTTTTGCCTCTAGTCTCAACATCTGAATATGACCTCTGTCCCAATTCTTCCACCTTTATTCAGGACTGTCAATTTGTCACTATGTCATTTTATATTAATGAGTGAGTAGTTGGTAGACATTCCCCATCAGAAAAATGTACTTGGAAAAAATTGATGATTAAATAAAAAATAGATGATGATTAAATAAATTTTCAATTATTGTAGAACTATTTCAAAAGATGGCCCATAATGTACATATGTGAAAGGAAAGTAGATTTTTCTTTCTTTCTTCTCTGGTTCTTGTTCTTTTCAGAAAAGAAAATTAATGACCATTGCTTCTGTAAGACAGGAGACTCTTACTCGGCACTTAAAACTGTGACTTTGGTTCTGATTTTCTCTGGCTCATCTAACAATAAAACTAGAAATAAAAATTGAGCCCAGAGAGGCTGGGACCAAAGTCAACATGTTATAAGAACAGAGAAGCTGGAAACAGAACCAGACATGCTTAAGGTCTAACATGGAGAGTAGAACTATGTGCCACAAAGGAGAGTTGAAATGGAGCGATGGAGTCAACAATACCACGCAAGGGAGTTGTCATGGAAACACATTGGAGGGCAGGCAATTGGATTTTGGAAATCAATTAAAGCAAGATGGTGAGAAAGAGAGGAAAAGAAGAAGAAAGCAGACACTGAAGATGGAGGGCAGTTACGGGGCCATTGTGGTGATGAGAGAGCACATCACTTCCACAAGGCAGAACATGACAGGTCCAGCCAGGATGCCTATGAGTAAATGCGCTAGAATTTGCCTTTTATAGCATCATAGCCACCATGACTCAGCCTGCAGAACAATGTGATAGGTGGGTGGACTCTTAAAAAATGCTTCCAAGAAGAATAGGTAGTATGTCCATATTTTGCTTTTAGTAAAAATTATTTCTACTCAAATATTAAGAGGAGAGGCCAGTAAAATAAAAACCACTGCTGTAATACTTTGGTATGATTTCTGTGGTCCATTTTTAATGTGGACATGAGATTTTGTCCAAACATCATAAAGATTGATTTCTCTGCTCTCTGCCTGACACAGATTCTGGCGTTAAATGATTATGTGGACTTATAACATTGGCATGCATAATGCACATGGATTGGTTTTCCATAAATTACCTCTTAAAGAAGGATCTGTAGTACTAGATGCACACATGTGGTTATGAAATTTTTCCAGAGAGGAAAAGCAGAGAGTGAGCCAGAGAAAAGAAAGAACCTTTTCAGCATCACAGAGGAGCTCTGAGGGGGGATGTGAAAAAGAGCAGAGATGTGTGGGGCAGATCCCCCGAAATAAGGAGCAAGAACGCTTGCAGGACCACAGATACTGTGAGTGGGGAGAAAGCAGAACCAGTGATGACATCCAGTGTGTCACAGACAAAGGGCAGGTAATGTCAGGAATCCTGATGTCTGGCTTTGATGGCTTTTGATTGGCATGGAGGTTCTGTGTTAAATAATGTAGCACCTAAATTTTGTGACTCTGGTGATAATAGGGAGCTGGCCATAGGACTTGGGGGTGAAAGGATAGAACAGAAAAATGGTTCAAGGAGTTGGAATGGCCTTGGCTTAAAGCTCTAACCCTGGCAAACTTGGCTAGAGGGAGGGGCACATGTAGGAATGTCAAGGTCAGAGGAGAATTGAGAGGAACCGGTTAGAAGGAGGAAGCAGTGAGGCTGGGTCTAGGCTGTGGTGATCACCGAAAAATATAGAATAAGAATTTAGTGATTAACATCGTTTGGAACCAGAAGTAAGCAGAATACTAAAAGTTTCCAGGAAGTAGTGAGTATCAAAGTTGGGTAATAGCAGCCCTTTGCTTCCAGACAGTCTGTCCAATTCACAGTACAGCTTCAGAGAGCAGAGTGATCAAAGGCTGAGATTTGAACTCCCGTCTATGACAGGCCAGTAAAACTTAAGACCTCTCTCCACCATCTCAGCCAAGTGGTCTGGGACCCACCACTAGGATTTCATTCTTGCAAAAGATTCAAAATCCAACTCAGGAACACAAGCAGACAGAATCCTATCAATCTACAGAGGGACAAATAGGCAGAGTTTCAGCCACTTGAAAAGAGCTTTGCTTAAGCCCATTTTCTAATCAGCATGCACCTGATTTCATGAAAAAGAAAGAAGTGCCTATCTTCCCAGCATAAACGCACAAGGACTTCAATCCTTGGGGCGTGCGTGCATTAGTGAGTTTGCACTTGAGTGAAGACTGGGCTCATGGTCTCAGAGGATTTCAGTCCATTATGACATGGAAAGTACAAAGGAGCAGCTCACATCATGGTGACAAAAGCTACCAATGCCCTGCCAGACCAGACTGCAGAGAGTGAGCCAGGAGCAAGGGGCTGCAGTCAAGGCATCTCCTAGTGACCTACTTCCGCAGGCTAAACCCCAGCTCCAAAAAGTTCCTCAGCCTCTCTGAACAGAGCCACCTGCTGGGAAAGACTATTTAGACCACGACCCCGGGTAAGACATTTCAGACTGCATCTGGAACAGAAGTCTCTGGAAACAGAGGTCTGTGAGAGCTGAATATTTAATTCAGGACAACTGACAAAAATGACTTGTCAATTTATAAAATTTTAAATAGTAAAATTTAACAAATGAATGTAAGAAATCAGAAGAGGAATTGCAGGACAGTAATTATCTGTGCGCTTCCTGCAACAGTGTGGGGTGGTTCGCCAGATCCTGGAAGCTGTCTGCAGCAACCTGTACCCTGCAGCTACAGGAACAATGAGCTGTCTGTCTCCTCCTCCACCTCCAACCCTCTCTTGAGGTTTTTTCATTGGCAGAATCCAAGCAGGAATGCTGGCGGGGTTTCTGGGAAATTTAGTTTCCAGATGTTGCAGCCCTTGTGAGTCAGAGAGGATACAAAAGGGGGAAAAGCCACCATGGCCACAGGGCGTAAGAAAAGACATCAACTATAGGGCAACTTCAGGGGAGGTGGATTCTAGAATGTGGGTCAGTGTGGAAAGGGGGCTCAGCAAGGATGAGTCTGAGTGGAAGGATTGAGGAAGCAATATCTAAAGAGTCTGTGTCTGTAGAAAATATAATAGCAACTCCTGTCTGTAGCAGATATACTGGCAATACCCCTGACTGTCTGTAGCAGGAAACACTTTGTAGATGGAGGGACACCAGGCAGAGTGACAGACAGTTGAAATGTTACAACTTCTAAACGTGACAGGATACTCCTTGTTTTGAAACTTTCAGTAGTGCATCCACAGAAAATGAATGTACCATTGATTGGGAGCAAAGACAACCAGAAGAAAGAACTTACGGAAACCTGTCGGCCTTTTGATGACAGTTTGAAAGTGTTCTGTGAATCAAACATTCTTCCAGACCAGACATGAAAATAGTTTGAATCCAGGCAATTGTGTTGAAAATGCAAACTAAAGGGTACAAATATGGAGGAGAGTTGATGGGACTTGATAATGAAGTGAACAGCAGACAGAAGCTAAGGGGAACCAGGATTCCAAAACCCATAGTCTGAGTATCCTTGTGAACTAATATCATAAGTGGAGAAATGGATGCAATAATGATGGAGCTTGAGTGTCTCTGTTTTGAATGCATTTGGTGTTAGGATATTTAACTACAGACCATGGATAATCAAGACGAAGGTGAGGGTGGCAGTCTCCATTTCTGCTGAACCTACAAAAGGCCTTCATGTGTAAAGGGAAGTAGTAACACTATAAATGTGAGTTCTGAGCCACCAAAAAGGACCAATATCTGTCTATCAAAAAATGTTTTCTAGTCTTATTCCATAATGGATTTGATGCCTTAAATCCAACACTTAGCACTTTTAACTGCTAGGTTTGAGTTAAAGCCCCTTACGCTTTTGTGCCATATGGGGTACTGGGACTGTTGCTTGGTCACACTTACCCTGATGACAATCGAAACTTTCTAGTTGCTGCTATGTACCCAGAGTGCCAAGCATGCCTGCTAATGGGATGTTTCCTGTGGAGATGCCAGTATCACTTGAGACAAGGCATCAGTGACAGACCGCAAAAATAATTCTATTCAGTTCTGGATTGATGAACCAAAGAATTTGTTGGGGTTACACACAGAAAGACAGGCAAGGGGGTGTAAGGTTACAACAGATGCATGGACAAGATGTGGCTCATAAGAACATGGGTGACTTAGAGGTGGCTATACAACCAAAGTGTTGGCGTGAGTGATGCCTCAGCAAAGCTGCATTCCTGAGAGCCAAAGGCAGCTCCACTTCAAGAGTCTCCTCTCTCACAGACATTACTTATTGCTTATACAACCTGGAATTTGGTCTGTCCCTGCTAACCTCATCTGTCAACTTGACCCAGCCCAGAGTCTTCTGGGTATGTCAGACTTGGTTGGAGGACTGGACAGATCAGATTGGTCTGTGACCATATCTGTGAGGAAGTACCTTGACTGGATTGTTGTCAGAGGGCACAGTCCCCTGTGGGCAGTACCCTTCCTTGTCAAGTGGTCCTGGGCTAGATAAGAAAGCAACTCGGCATGCAGTGTTCCTCCGGTGGTTTATGTTCGTGATTCAAGTTCCTACACTGGTTTCCCTCAGTGATGAACTTTTCTCTGGAAGTGTAAGCTGAAATAAATACTTCCTTCCTCCAAGTTGTCTTTGGTCATGGTGTTTATCACAGTAACATAAAGGAATCTAGAGCAGGAACCACATCTGTAAGTCTTGCCACATCCTGAGCTTCCTGGCCTGCTAAGTCTTATGAATTTGTTGAGCAAGTTCTGTTTGCTTCCAGAATCCTGCAAGCCTCTGTCCTCTGTCATCTCTCCAGAGCATGCTTCAGTTCTGAGAAAACAGCCACACAGTGGAGCCCATGCCTAATCAGAGCTAGAAGAACCAGTGGCTCCTACACAAAGAACTGATGGTCAGAGAGACATGAGGTATTCACGAGTCAGGAGAAACTTGCTGTGACCTCTTCTCTGCTATGACTTAGGTCTTCTGTCTTCATAGGCTCCCTTTCTGCTTTATCATTCTTCTTTTATTTCTTTAACAACTTCATTGTTGAAACCTCAGGAAATTCTAAGCCTATTTCTTCCATCAAAATGAAAGGAATTCATTGATGAAATCATGAGTCCATTAAGATTGAGTGGTACATCTCCATTAAGCTATGATTTACATCATAAAATGAATTAAAATGAAAAATGGAAGCACTTTCTTGGAGAGGAAATGTACAAAAGAATCTTTTAGGGTTCTCAAATTAAGACAGAATAACACTCTACAAGGCACCAAGAGAAAACAAGAGGCTGAGAAAGGTGTCGACTGAGCAAAGCATGACTGAAGACCGACCTGCGTCCAGATACGTGATATGACTCATAGCTTGGTTTTGGGTGGACAGCTGAAGCCAGGGAACATTCAGAGCTGCAGATAAACACTTATATTAAATATCCAGATGGAACCAGGGCTCCCACTGTATTGTGGCTGCAGTGGCCTGCACTGAGGTACACGTGGCTCATTATCTCTACATTAATGGAGCTACTGAGTACCAGCCTCTCACCCAACTAAAAGCCTGGGCTTACAGGTGGCTCTGAGTCCATGAATATGTTGTTCATTTTAACCTTTCTCAAAAAGTATGAGAAAACATCCTGTGGCAAGAATTATACCTTGTGTATCTCAGGAATCTAGATGGCTCCAGGTGATCAAAGAATGCAAAAATAAACCCTGAATTAGCAATGCATGGAGTTCTCCAGAGTTCTGGGAGAGTGTTGGGGGTAACATCTCTTGCCTATCAGGCTGGTTTTGTTTTTTTCTGCATTATTTACATAGACAAACATCAAGACCTTTGGCCAAAAAGAGAGGCTGGCTTAAAGGCCTGGGGGAAGCAGCTGTTGGATAGAAACATGACAGATAGAATGATGGGTAGTCATGTTCCCCAGAGGAACAGCTTCACTGTTGTGTGATCGGCAGTTTGCTCTCACTCACAGAAACCCGTGGTACCATCTCTTCAAAATTCCCCATTCAGTAACTTCATAGGAGGCTGAAATTGGCCACAGCGGGAATGTTTACACTGTCAAGACTGGCAGCTGTCACAAATCAGGGCTTCTCTTTTTACTGTTCTCGGCTCTCCCTCCCCCCCAACTAGGAAGTAAATTATTAAATATTTATCAGTATTCTCCTTGAATTTAGTCAAAAGATAATTTCCCCAGCAAAGCAGCCACCGCCCTCTGAAGCTCTGACTGATGGTTCTCTGAGCACAGGACTTAGTCAAATTGGGCAATAAGTGGAACTCTGTAGAATTTGGAAAGAAAGACTTGGAAAGCACACCTGTGTAATATTGCCAGCGAGCTACTTGAGAGTTGATAGTTATAGAGCTGCATGGTAGGTGTCCCTCAGAAGTAGTGTAGAGACCTTTACGTATATGACTTTGTGGTAGAAAGTATTTAGACATGGTGAGGGCCTCTTTCTCATTTGACTAAGGTACTTCAGATAAAGGATGAGATCCAGAAAAAACCTGGATCTCATTCAGAAAGACTATCCTGGCATTTTGATAGTTACCTAGTTAAACTCTACAGCCAGGAGAGGTCAGACAAGAAACAGCTGGGCTGTGGAATGCCAAGTGGGGGCTCTCAACCCTATGTTGGGTAGGGGTGACTTGGCAGTTTTTTCTCAGACCTGCTGAATGGGCATGTTCTACCTGTGATGTCTGAGGCTGCTTCTGAGAAACACAAAAATTGAGGAGTCTTATCTGCCCCTTTCTACCTTCTAGGATTCTTCTAAAAAGACACATTATTAATGTTAATATGACTTTAGCCTGGAAGGTAGGAGAGAAGCTGTGAGGCACAGATTAAGGAGTATAAAACAGCATGCACTATGGATATCAATATGGAGGGTTTTCAGAGTACCATGTGACCCAGCTATACCATGTCTAGTTTAGTTGCCTTAATGTAAGTCAATATGCCACAGATGTATCTGTATATCCCCATATGCTGCTGTACTGATCAGAAAAGCCAAGTTCTGAAAGCAAGCATGGCATCCATCCACAAATGAGCAGATCAAAATTGTGGCATATGTACATGATGAAGATTTAGTCAGCCATATAGAACAGAATTGTGTCATTTGTTGGAAAGTGGATGCAACTGGAGATTGCCATATGAAGTGAAATAAGTCAGAAAGACAAATGTCACGTTTTTACTCATTTGCAAATCGTTGAGTACACATAAATAAAAAAAATCCATATGTGTGAAATCAAAAGGAAGAGTTAGAGAAAAGAGGACATGAGTATAATGGGGATTCAGAAACAGAGTAAAGAGTTTGGGGGAATGAATATGGTCACAGCACCTGATACCCATGAAGGAAATCATCTCTATGACATCATTAGTATATATAATGAATACATACTAGGAAAACACTGGCTTGGGAGGACAACAGGGCAGAGAAAGGAAAGGTATTTTATTCCACTTTGAGGGAGAAGTTGATTTGTTTGAAGGAATCTGGGGACAGCCCTGATTTTGTCTGATAAATTTCTCTTTCTAAGTCCTCAAGTCATATGTGTTTAAGATGAAGAGGAGCAGCTCAGAGGAGCAGCTCACAGCTTTGTGAAGCAGTAGAGTGTGTTTCCTATTTTAAGTGGCTGCCTGGCAATGCTATGTCATTGTCACAGTGCAGCCAAGTATGTAAGTGCTAGTCTGTCTCAATTCTAAGACTCAAGCTCAAAGGAGTGTCTTCCCAAAGAAGGCCAAGTGCAGCGGAGCTCTGTAGAGGGCAGCATGTCTGTCTGAAGGCTTAGTCAGGGCGTTGATTTGTTTCTGAGGAGGCATGACTTATACACGTGTGTAGAGAAATGTTTTAAGTCTATGGAGGCTGCTTGATGGTGTAAACATTCCCATGATGGCCAATTTCAGCCTCCTATGAGGAGGTGATTTCAAGTCTGGGAAAGAACGTGATATGAACATTGACCAACTAGAAGAATTACTGACTTTCACAGCTAGGCACACACCTGGCAACCTCTGCTGCTCTGGCATCAATCCAGAATCATGGAAGCTCTGGAGCGTCCGACAGCTGATTTTAGAGTCACTGAGAAGCAGGAGGCCACCACCAATCAAGAATACTGTCATGCTTTGACAGAAAGACAAGTAATACCTGTGCTCTTGGTATGGAACCTGGGTCATACTGGACCACACAGAACAAAGAAGAGAGGCAGGTCCTACTGCAGGGTCTGTATTTGTTTATACAGTTGGTGTGTGGGCATAGCCTGTCTCAGACCTTGGAGTTGAAGAACAGAGTCTGGGATTTATAGTTCTCTGGTATGTATGTGTTAGGTAACAATGGGTTGTATAACCTCATCTCTCTTTTTGTCCTTTCTATTTTTTAAAGAGCACTCTTCAATGTCACTCTGACGACATCTGCTGTCTTCCCCAAACCTGCTAGGACATGGGTGCCTCAGTCATAAGCCTGATTCACAGTATGCTCCAAATTAGCAGCTCTCCGAGAAGGATTCCAGTCCGCATTTAGCTCTAAATAGCTACAAATATCAGAGTAGCAGCAGCCACAGCCTTTCAAAAAGCCTTTTTAGGAAGTGTCATACCAGGGGTCGGATCAGCCACAGGTGAGAAGAGCTGCAGGCAAATGGGAAGGCAGGGGAGGAGTGATGGAAGACCCCTAGGTGTGTGCCGGGGAGCGCCTCCCCCATTCCTTGAGAGAGTTGTACAGAAACATTTCAGCATGTTTATCTGCCCAACCCTATTTAGTAAAAAATGATTGCTCTTTGCTTTTTGTTTCCATGTTCAAATGATACTATGGCAACCAGGCTTCATCAAAGGGGGTGGGGGGGGCAAGTGCTGCTTAGCAACTTGAAGATGTTTTAAAAGGCAAGGACTCATTTTAACAATAACAGTTTTTTAAATGCCAGTTTTGAGGATTAAAAACCAAGAATGTTAGAGATAGCAAACTGGAATGGCGGCAGAGGGACTGCACAAGGGAGGTGGTGGGGTTTCTTCCAGAGCTGTTATGTCATCATGTGGTGAGAACACACCTGGGTGTCTGTTTATGCATAATGGAACTGAGCTTCACATAGGTGAATGATACCACCAGGGCTGGTCAGCCAGTGGGGGGCAAGCCTGGGCTAACAGGTAGGCAGCCTCATTTCAAATGGAATGCTTTTTTTTATAGCATCTCATTAAGAAGCAAAAAACGCCATCTGGAAATCGGAGGAAAGAAGAAGAAATGAAATATTGTAGACTACCAAGAAGATGACAAAAGCTGACCATCTATCTGTCCCTCAGGTAGAAACCCAGATAGGAAACAAATATCTGCAAATGTGCTTCCCAGATAAAGTTAAATGCTGTCTACAGGATTCATTGGCTCATTCACGAGAAAGAAACAAAAAGTGCCAAGCAGAACAATCAGGATGGAGTGTTTTTGGAACACTTGGAATTTGGAGGAATTTCCAAGCAGTGGTAAAACCAGATATGGGTGGGAAGTGGTTGTACACAGGAAGAACCACTGGCATTCTCTGACATGGATAGAAACAGAGTAGGAAAACAGATTTCTCAAGATAGAGGAGTACGTCCATTCAACCAAGACCAGGTGAGCACAGACAGCTGAAATCCCACTCCCCAGCTCCCCGAAGGCTGTTTCCAGCTGTTCTGATGTTGCAGCCTCCTATCCTCAGAGACAGCAGGATCTATGGTGTAAACATTGCTCATACCTGGTGTGATGGTCCTGTTGAGCTTTACTGGGATGTTCAATAGCCGGCTAACATAATGTTAAGAAAACATACTGTCAGACTGAAGGATGGTCTCTGAGGCAGACGTATAATGGGCCATTGTCTATTACACACTTTCCCTAATTAACACCACTTAAGAGATGCCATTCAAGGCAGACCCTAGATCTGAATTAGACTAGACTCAAGGATCTGAGATTTTATCTACCTGAGACTCTACAGGGGAGACAGAGGGCAGGAGAGGGGGAGGAAGAGAAACTGAGGGAGAAACGGCCAGTTGCCTGAGTTAGCAGCTCCTCAGCGGTTGGTTCTGTTCCTATTCGATCCACAACACCATAGAAAGTGACTCGTCCCAGTCACTGAGTGGCCATTTGATGCTTCTATTATCCCTGGCTCCCTGGTGCCCCTGGCAGAGAGAGGATCCCAAGGGATACAGGGCTCTGGCTGCCTGGTCCTGGTGTCTGTCTCCCAGGGAAACCGCTACTGACTTCCTAGTTAATAGCATGGCACGATGGGAAGAACAGTGCTGCTGAGAGGTTCTGTGAGCACATACATGTTGTGATCCTTCATCGCTTCCACTCACTGCTAATTGCTCACTTGCCTGAGATGAAAAACAGCAAACTGCCTGCCTTCCCCTGGTTCAGCTTGACTCAAAGAGTCTCATAATACCAGGATGCACCCAGCATTCCTTTTAAAGAGCCCGTATTTTTAAGGGTCTGGGTAGAGGACTCTTCTTACTGCCAACATGATGAATAAGGAATGAGTGGATGTCTGGGTCCTCGTGTGAATCTGCTTGTCTATTATCCCCATTCCCATCCTTACACTGTGCTCTCACACCACTGAGCCTCTCAGGGCACTTTGTGTCTCTACTCACACTCCCTGAGATTGTGATGAGAACTTACTACTCCAGGGGCAAACCACATCACTGTTGTTCACAGCCATGGGTAATGTTTGTAGTATCTTCACATCTCATCACACACACACACACACACACACACACACACACACACCAGACAGAGACAAAAAGAGACAGAAAAAGAGTCACTACCCAGTAGTTTTAATAACTACAACTCTATCTTAAGCAATGAGAGTCAGAGAGAAGTATTTAGTTGTAACATCCCAGCTTCAATTTATCTGGTAACTAGAAAGAAGCCAGTTTGGTTTGAGACAGGCTTTGAGTTTTCTGCTCTTTAGTGGAAGTGGGGACTCTCCTCTCAGAGATCATATACATTGAACATATTATACCTGCTCTTCAGATGAAGTCCAAAAAAAAAAAAAAAAAAAAGAAAAGAAAAATGCAATCACGTTTTTTCAAATTTTGGCCTAAGGTGACCCTAGGAGCCCTTCCAAGCTGTTTTCCAGACTTTCAAGTACACAGAAACCGTCTGGGGAGTCCGGAACTGCAGACTGGGACGCAGAAGTTCTGGGGTAAAGATCAAACATTACCCACACGTTCCTGGAGCAGTTCTCAAAGGAAAACTAAATTGTATATTGTCTTTTAGATCAAGAAGTCCTCCAATATCCTTTCAGTTTACGATCCTCTGGCATTTATAAAAGTATTACACCTACAACAGGCGTTTACTAAATCATGTCCAGTGTGTCTGGACCAGAGGGAGGAAAAAACAGTAAAAAACAAACAAACAAACAAAAAAACAAAAAACAAAACAAAACAAAAAACAACCCACACATCTCTTTGTTCCACCTTCAGTCTTAGACCTGGTTTTGAAAGCTTTTACCTCTTTCAGTTACTTTTAACGCAGGTGTCATCTGAAAATTGGGCACAATGACGAGATGGTGATGAAGGGAATTGTTCTTCGGCACAGACTGGTATGGGCAAGAATGTAATTATTGTTCCTTTAAAAGTGAACAGAAGCAGAGAAAAAAGTGAAAAACAAAGCGAGTATACACCAGTTGCCGAAACACTGTGTCCTAGCTTAAACGAGACAGGAAAAAATGCTTCCATAGACAAGAACACGATGCTCAAGGCCGCCTTAGCTTTTCCCGGAGGGGCTATAATGGCTCCAGGCTGGCAGACGGACTGCACAGCACAGCGGCGCCGGCGAGCTCTGCTGCCCCCTGCTGGACGGAAGGCCAGACTCACACTAGCCTGTCTGAGAGCCTCTCAGGGGACCCCCAGCTCTTCCAGCAGGTTATGCAACACCAGCCTTCAACCAGCATGCTTCAGGAGAGGAAATCATCCATTTCATGGAGCTCCCACTGAAACAGTGTTAAGGGGAATGCGAAGGCTGGAAAATAACACATATCTGTTCAACATTAGAGGCTCTGGGCATCCTGCTGTTTCAAGTCGGTGCAGAACCCTAAAACTAGAAGAGTATTTCTTCAAGTTAAAAGACTCAAGGCTCAGAGTGAGTGTGCAAAAGGGGAGTGGGCTAATGGAGGGATGTGGTGTGGAAATGGGCTGCTGAATACTTTTTCCGGTGGCATTGTACCTCTCAAGCAGAGCTGGTTTGATGGGTGGCAATGTCTCCCCTCAAAAATGCAGCCCAGATTCCAGCTCCTTTAAGATTGTAGATCTTAAAACTGTGCATTCTGATCTGACCTTCAAGGTTTTAAGCATTGGTGAAACGTATCCAATGAGTTGGTCTTTCCTAACAAAACATGCAGTAAAGGCTTCAAACAGAGACTATTGAAATGGAACGCCATCATTCTCTCCTTTTAGAGTTCAGAGACTATACTCGTTTTGATATCTCTGGGAGTGAGTTTAGATCATTAAATGACCTGGGGCCATTTAGAGAGATTTTCCTTCAGTCTGGACCAACCCTTTCGAGTTTTACTTTGGCTGCATTCTGCTGTGAAGGGGTGGACAGTTCAGTCTTGTCCAGTCTGGATGTTGATTAATGGTATTGTCTAGCCCATAAAATATTTTAAGAATTTTTCTCTCACATGGAGTTAAAGCATCTCTGCCTCCCTGACAGCGTAACTGGAACTTTCACAATTTAAAAGGCATGAAGAGAAAGTCACTTTAGAGATTCTGAGGTATCATTCTCTTAATTTATAGAAGATAATTTGGGCTTCTCGACCAAATAAGAATAGATCTCTGAAGACCATGAGATGACCATGTGTCTTTTCCCAGCCTTTAGATGGTACCTTTCAAATACTGGCAGAGAGCCATGAGGAAAGCTGAGTCAGCACCTAGCCCTTGCAGCAGCAGAAAGTTTGAGCCTGATGATCATGTTCTCCAGCTACTGCTAAGCATATATTAACACCTCTTCCAGGGCTCATCTCTGTATGCACACAGCACGTGGAGACTGCTCATGATGTACACGATATCAGACACGAGTCAAGAAAGCCCAAAGATGTCCACTGTGAATTGGTGATAAACATCATCAGAACTCCTTCGTCAGTTGTGGCATACGGTCTGAGGCTGTATCTGGCAGAGTTTCTAGATGTACAGTCCGTGCCAGCCATAACTGAATGGAAGTATGATAAGCCGTGATGGAGCACTGCCAGTCTGCAGTAGCGCTAGGACAAGAACTGACAGGATTTCAGGGAAGACAGTGGGGAGAGTGCTGGATGTCTTAGATCCTGTCATCTCAGTCTGGAGGAAACAGCAGAAGTCCCCCACCCAGCCCATGGACTCACTTTTCTGCTCTCATTGGCTGTTTTCCTTATGATATGGTTTCAATGGAAAATATTCTGAACAAGTCCATGTGTTTGAACATGTTTTAGTTCTCAGTTGGTGATCTCTTTGGAACAAGATATAAAGAAATAGGTAAGCCACAGGCTATGAGACAAGGCAAATTACTAAAAATGAGTTAAATTAAGATACAAAAACTAGCTAACAATATGCCTGAGCCATAGGACAAACAACATATAATTAATATAAACATCTAAATCATTTTAAAAGGCTAAACAGCAACAGACAAGCCTAGACCTTAAAACTAAGCCAAGACAAAAACTTCCTGTTATAGAGAATTATGGAATTCTGGTTGGCTGGAGAAAAGAGGTCACTGGGAGGCAGGTCTTTGAGGCTGTAGCTCAGCCCTACTTCTGGCCCCGGTCTCTCTCTGCTTTATCTGCTAAGATGTGAGCAGGCAGAGTTATGCTCTTCATGTGATGGCCTCACCTTCACATGGCCCATGCTCTCAAACAAGAAGCGAAAAATCCCTCCTCCTTCATTGTTTCTAGTCAGGAATTTGGTTGCTGCAATGACAAAAAGTTATCAATCTACATTGCTATTATGAAACTTCAGTGGTTTCTATTTTATTTTATTTCCTGTAAGGCAATGGGGAAGTCTACCCTGATCTGGTGATCACCAGACCCCTTAGTTAGACGCAGCTGTGATATGTTCAGATATCACATCTGGCAGAGTTTCCAGATGGACCAAAAGTGAACTGAGTCCACCATGAATGAACTATTGAAAAGTGGGGCTCAGAGAGTCAGCAAACCACACAGAATTGGCCATACTTGCCACATATATATACAAAACCTTGAAGACTTGACCTATCCTGAACCTGTGTAAAAAGCCAGATGGTGCATCTCCTCCAGTGACAACCATCAGATACATGTCTGTTACAATTCATAATAAGCCCTTTAAACATTGCTAGTGCAGCGCACACACCCCATAGCTTTAGAATGGGATTTGGCAGCTGGAAGAAACAACATTGGGTTTGGTGGGCTGTGACTTGCAATGTAACCTTCTGGAAGATGAGTGGAGCACGAACTGAGCAAGCACAAACAGCCAATAATTTAGTAAGCTGATCCACACAATAAAATCTGTGCAAAAATCTTCACAGGGAGGGCTGCTTACCTAGAGAGAGCAAAGGAGCTCAGTGGTACATTCCTAGCCCCTAGTCCTTTTAACTGGCTTGATCCTCAATTATGTCTTTTGATAGTGAACTGGTAAGTCTAAAGGAAGCATGTCTCTTGACTCTTTATTTTATTTATTTTTTATTTAGTTGGTCTCTCTGTGTTTCTCTCTCTGTGTGTGTGTGTGTGCGTATGTGTGTCATTCAAACAAATTATGAAGTAGAGTGAAGGAACTCTGACTGACTTTACAGCTTGTTGGTCACTATACAGGTGGCCTGGATTTGCATTTTGTGTCTGAAGTGGGCCAGGAAGTCTTGTGAGACTGAGCCCTTCACCTCTGGGGTTCGTGCTGACTCCATGCAGTTAGGGTTAGAATTGAACTGAAACGTAGGACACCCAGATGGTATCTGGAGAGTTGGAGAGTTGATTGGTGTGAAGAAAAAGCCCACACATTTGGTGTCAGAAATGTAAGTGAAAACATTTTGGAGGTGGGAACACAAAATCTCTATTCTGTGACATTTGAGCCCTGAAGAGCTAGGCTATCACCCACAGGGTCAGCCGGTTTTGTTTTAGACTATGTGAGTGAGAGCCAGCTCTCTACTTTTGTTGTAGCTGCTGGGATGTGGCAGTGGAAGACTTTGTGAATAAACACAAGGCAGCTGGTAGTTTAACATCAACTGCATTTGTCCTCAGCTGAACCACACAGCTGGGGGCTCTGCCTCCTAGTTCTTACTGGGGCTAGAAGATATGGGTGAGAATGGTGTCTATTGTTCAAGCTAGAAACAAACCCCAGGAAATACAAGACAAACAGGCAGATGATTTCTGAAATGTACCATGATCTCAACAGCTTATATCAGGGAATGACTAGGGTAGATCAGTATAGCACAGGTCAGCACTGGATAAGAATCCACAAAGGTGTGAACATCCCTACTATCTGTAATGGGTTTGAACCCAAGAAAACCTGAAGGTGACAGGGAAAACATGAGCTGCATCACAGCATGACTGTTGTCATCAGGGATGGGGATGAGGCTGACTTCAATGTGATGCCAGGAGCCACAATCAAATTTCTCTCTCAGGTTTTATCACTGGACTTCGTGAATGCTCACATCCTACTTCTTTTTATAGTCTCATCTTAATTTTGGGGGAACATTCCATGTAATAGATACCATGCTAAGATCTGGGTGTAACCACTGCTGGATAGCATGGTAGGTGCTGTGAAATCTGATAGATCCTCAAAATGTTAACTATAGACTTAACCCAAGATCCCCAGTCCCACCCCTGGATATACTCCCAAGATGAATGAAAACACATGTACCACAAAAACCAATACAAAAATGCTTATACCAACTTCATTTAATTAGTTTAAGTAAAATGTAGAAAGAAACCAAATTTCTATAAAATGACAATGATAACTAAAACATATTTATTTATAATATATTGTTTGACTGTAACAATATAAATACTTATTCAAGTTTCAACAAGAATAAATCTTGAAAATAGGATAAAGCCAAAGAAGCCAGTCATAAAACTACTTATTGTTTCTCTTATATGAATTGTTCAGGACAAGCAAATCTACAGAAACCTCAAGTGGAGTAGTCATTCCTAATGTATTGATGTGCTTATGTTTGCAGTTACTGGATTATAAACTTTAAAAGAATGAAAACACCCCTAGATCTTCTGGAATTAAAAAGAAAAGAATAAAGCTTGGATCCTAGAAAGCTTACTCTCCAGCAGTTCTTACTTAGTACCCTGTGGGACACTTTTTGGAATGGATTCCAAACTTCTACACTAGGTCTCTGGAATCTATTTAGCAGTGGAGATCCATATGAAATATTAAAAAAATACATGCATTCCAGAGTCTATAGTTTCTACTTAGAAATATTTAGTACAATATTTAAAAAATCATGCCTTTCAGAGTCTATAGTTTCCACTTGGCAATATTTTAAAAAATACATGCCTTTTAGATGCTATAGTTCCTACTTAGAAATACAGTTTCTTCCAGAGGCACTTTTTGAAATGGATTTCATTTCCCACACTAGGTCTCTGGAATATATTTAGCTATGGAGATCTATATGCAATATTAAAAAATTTAAGTATATAATTCATTGTCTTTCATAAACATTTTTTACAACATTGAAAAATGTAGATCAATTCAAGTTTACCCATTTTCCCAATAAACAGAATAATTCTGTTAGTGAATCTGACCTGTGTTGTGGAATATTGTTTTTATATACTACAAATATATGTCATTGTAAATATTGGTTTAATAAAACACTGACTAGTCAAGTAGCTAGACAGGAAGTCGAGGCAGGGTAAGAAGACTGGGAGGATTCTGGGAAGCAAAAGAGAACAGTAAGACACAGGAAGTGGGATGAGGTTGTTACTCTCAGAAAAGGTACCAAGCCATGTGGCTAAACTGGATAAGAATCATGGGTTAGTTTAAGAGTGTAAGTTAGCAAGTAATAAGCCTGAGCCTTAGACCAAACAGCTTATACTTAATATAAGCCTTTGTGTGATTGTTTGAGGCAAAATGGCTACAGGTTAGGCAGGACACAGAAATTCATTACAACAGATTTGTCACCTTCTTGTTTTCCAGTTCCATTTCCCTATTTCTTTTCTCTTTTTCTCTCTTGTGCATGTATACATACCAACAGACATGAGCTGATAGCTCAGAACTTGTATAAAAGTTTGTGGTGGTTTGAATTAAAATGAACCTTATAGGCTTATGGGGAGTGGCATTATTAGGAGGTGTAGCCTTGGAGAAAGTGTGTCACTAGGGGTGAACTTTGAGGTTTAAAATGCTCAAGCCAAGGCCAGTGTCATTCTCTCATCCTGCTGCCAGATGTAGAACTTTTAGCTACCTCCTCAGGTCATGTAACTCTAAGCCAGCCACAATTTAATGCTTTCCTTCCTAAGAGTTGCCATGGTCATGGTTTCTCTTTACAGCAACAGCACAATAACTAAGACAAAGTTCTCTAAAAACTCGAACAGTATTTTTAGCTATTGTAAAATGATAACTTACTACAATTTACATCACCAATTAATATCTAAAAACCTGACATATAGCATAAATCATAGAAGAAATGTATTTATGAGTATGGAAGTTTTTATGAAAAAACTAAAATACCTACTACTTCTTAGAAAAAAAGAACTGAAGAGATGGCTTAGTAAAGGCTAGGGTTAGGCTCACAACCAAATATATAAGGGAAAGATACTTTTCAAAAGCATACAGAACATTTCCTCTCAAGCCAATAGACAGCAGTATAGTTAATGGTACAAAGTACAAACATTACTATTAAAATCATAAGAATCATACTATCATGATTAATTAGCAATGTTATAAAAGGTATGGCTAATTTAGTTAATATTCATGTAGACTAGTAAGCAACAGAAAAAGAATCTGTTATAGTTACCTGCATAATATATATATATATATTATATATACATACTCTATTTTGGAGTGCATAGAAAAGACAGTAAGTTAAATTCTTATAGAGTAACTATATAGAGATGCGTCTTTATATATATCATTAAGATTTCAAAATAAAGATCAAGACCCTATTAATACTACAAACAAAGTCATAAACTATGCATGGGCAGTATATGAGAATATTAATGTAAGTTTGGCATGACTCTACTGTCCTAAGAATTACATAAATATGTAACATTTTACTGTACCTATTCATGAAAAGACTTAATACTCTAAAAATTTGAAGACGATAAATAAAACTCAATTCTTTTATAAAAAATATTTATTTTATTTGATGTAAATTGGTGTTTTGTCTGCTTGTCTAACTGTGTAAGGGTGTCAAATCTTGGAATTACAGACAGTTGTCAGCTGCCATGTGGATGCTGAGAATAGAATTCAGGTTCTCTGGAAGAATAGTCAGTGCTCTTAACTGCCAAGCCATCTCTTCTTGTAACTCATCAAAATGGTACCAGACTATGTAAAAAATATAGAGAAATGTAGAAGAAAAGGCATTAATCACAATAAGGAATGTGAATTAATATGCCTCTGTGATGGAAATTCATTATCAGTGGGAAGCAGCTTCACATGCCACTCATGAAAAACTACAGTGACATGACAGAATGGTACTGTGAATAAGAATTCATGGAAAGAAACTATCTGTATGGACTGGTAAGTACTTCAGTGGCTGTGGAGTTTAGAGTGTTACTGAGCCAATATGTTACAATTTGTTCTGGGTTATCATTAGCTTCCCAAGAGTCATTCCTTGCTTACCTTTGTACTAGACCTAATATTCTAATGAACAAATAAAAAACTCTGAAAAGTTTTAACTTGGCACGATCTTATTTTCTACCAATGGAAGAGTTAAGTATGCTGTTATAGCTTCTAAGACTAACAGTTGAGATTTCCCTGTCCTGCTACAACCCATCTTATTGATGTTTCCAGAAATAAATTTTAAAATTCTTGTTCTGTTGCTATAGAAGCTGCATAGAGCCGCTTCTACTTTGGAACACTGTATTTGGGGAGACCTAAAGCTGTGTTCCTGGCCCAATAGTATATGTTGCTCCATAATAAACCATGGCTTTTATTCCTTTGAGATGGAGCCATTTCTTTCTATGGCAGCGCCTGTCAGGCTCATTATGTTCACCATGGAAATAAATGACAGAACTCCTGAAAGCCATGAAGAAGGCTTTGTTAAGATCCACAAAAACTACAAAAAGCTATCAATGTGACAGAGTTTCACCCTTGTCCTCAACAACAGAGACTAGATTTTCTTAGGAGTGGCTTCCTATAGGATTGCAACATCCAACATGTTGAAAGTCACTGTGGCAGATGTGAGGAGTTGCTGGGGAGGGCATTGAAGAAGACTGTCCTAGGGCAGTGTCTCCATTGGGAGTGAACTGTGTGGTTTCCTCCTTTCTTCTTCCTGTCACAGAAAGGAATGCTGAATCTACAGATGCTAAGGTCAAGACTGAGCAAAATGTTCCCAGAGTCCATAGACTTGAATTCTGAGACACCTTGCTTAAATGATGATTCTGAGCCCTTTCTTTTTTGTTATATCCCAGTCTACATTGCTTATAAAAGTCTATCCCGATTGCTTTCGGTTCTGCTCTCGGGACCGAGTGCTGTCTGCAGAATCCCAGCGCACTCTGGAGCAGGGGCAGGTAAACTCTGCCCCTGACCACATCCACAGCTCCTGCTGAGGGAATTTGCACGGCTCCCCACCACGACCTCGAACTGAGCGAACCAACAACTGCAGGGGTCTCTGAAAGACAGAATCAGACCCTGACCAGAAAGGTGACAGGAGGCACACAAACCCGAGTGCCACAATTGACCAGGATCCATCTAATCGTGAACCACTGAAGCCATGGGCAAACGTCAGTGCAAAAAATTACATAATACTACAAAGAACAACATGGTAACTCCAGAAGAGAGTGGCGATCTTACAAATACAAGACCTGAACTGAGCAATGAAGAGGAAACAGAAGGAAGCAACACCAAAAATTCCTTTTTGATGATCATCGAAGTTCTCAAAGAAGATATGAAAAAAAGCCTTAAAGAAATAGAAGAAAATACAAACAAAAAATTGGAAGAGATGAACAAATCTGTGAAAGAAACATGCCAGGAACTAAAAGCTGAAATAAAAGCTGAAATAGAAGCAATAAAAAAAGGCGCAAAATGAGGCAAAAATGGAAATAGAAAACCTGAAGAAAAAAGCTGGAACCACAGATACAAGCATAATAAACAGAGTTCAAGAGATGGAAGATAGAATCTCTGAAGTGGAAGACTCAGTAGCTCAAATAGATATATTAGTCAAAGAAAATAGTAAAACTAAAAAAGCCATAACTCAAAATGTTCAGGAAATCTGGGACACCATGAAAAGACCTAATTTGAGAATAATAGGAATAGAAGAAGGAGAAGAATACCAGCTCAAAGCCACAGATAATGTTTTCAATAAAATCATAGAAGAAAACTTTCCTAACCTGAAGAAGGAAATGCCTATAAAGATACAAGAAGCTTACAGAACACCAAATAGATATGATCCCCCAAAAAAGTCAGCGCGCCACATTATAATCAAGCCACAAAACATACAGAACAAAGAAAAAATTTTAAGAGCTGCAAAAGAAAAGGGCCACCTCACATATAAAGGCAGACCCATCAGAATAACGCCTGACTATTCAATGGAAACAATGAAAGCTAGAAGGGCTTGGTCAGAAGTCTCAAATCATATCTAATTATAGGCAAAAATTAACTAAAATTGGGTCATAGACCTACATATAAAAAAAACCCTAGAAAAATCCTTAGAGGAAAACATCAAAACCCAAAGAAAGCCTACCAACTCATGGAAACTTAACATCAATCAGCTGAACCATCTTTGGGTCAAGGAAGAAATTAAGAAAGAAATCAAAGTCTTCCTAGAATTCAATGAAAATGAATCTACAACGTATCCAAACTTGTGGGACACAATGAAAGCAGTCTTAAGAGGAAAATTCATAGCGCTAGACGCCT
>PVIH01009036.1:9401-85771 GCA_004025045.1 Sigmodon hispidus | reverse complement strand
TTTTTTTTTTTTTTTTTTTTTTTTTTTTTTTTTTTTTTTTTTTTTTTTTTTTTTTTTTTTTTTTTTTTTTTTTTTTTTTTTTTTTTTTTTTTTTTTTTTTTTTTTTTTTTTTTTTTTTTTTTTTTTTTTTTTTTTTTTTTTTTTTTTTTTTTTTTTTTTTTTTTTTTTTGCAGAGACATTCTCTCGGCAAAGACATCCTAATTCTTATCATACCATGTAGGTGAAAGAAAGTTGCATTCTCTGCTGACTTGGTTTTAAGTGTTTTCCTGAATGCCTTTCAAGTGGCCTGGGATGACCCAATATAGCAGGAATCAAGGAGCTGGCGAGTCTGGCCAAGGGACATTAAGTTATCTTGACACACAATCTAGTGGCATGCTTTCCCCAACCTCCAGAACCTCTTAACTTTCCAGGAGTCACTGTGCTCTTTAAGAGTGCATGGTGCAGATGCATCACAGTTTGTTAATCCATTCTTCATAGTACATCTACACAATAGAGTACTACTCAGCAGTAAGAAAAAAATGATATCCTAAAATTTGCAGGCAAATGGATGGATTTGGAGAATATTCTCCTGACTGAGGTATCTCAAACCCAGAAAGATAACCCAGGGGTTGTACTCACTCATTAGTGGACGCTAAACAAAAAAGCAAAAAGCAAAGCATGTCCAAGCTGCAAACCACAATCACTGAACAGCTTGGGATCTGAAACACCTTGGACTGACACCGTGGATTCCATTCCCTCTAGAGGGACACCTGACCCAGTCTTGATGTTGGGGGGAGGAAACTGGATCTTCCAGGAGTGGAGGCTGAACTAAGCAATATTGGGACTTCCCATGCTGGGAAGGACATAGGGAGATGTGAAGAAGAGAGAGTGACTGGAGGGGGCCGGAGGAAAGGGACCTTGAATAAGGATATACATGGATAGAAAATGTGACTTCATTCACAATAAAAAAAAAAAAGAGAAAAAAAAGATTACAACAGGAAAAAAAAAGGGTACATGGTGCTCTTTAAGAAATGTGCTTATAAAAAGCTGTATGAGTACCATTCTTAGATGAAGAACTACAAGTGTCTAGTGGCTTCTGGGAGAGGAAGAATTAGTTTCCTCCAAGGGCAGGCTTCCAAATGTCTAATCACAAATTTGTAGTTTCCCCTCACACTGTAACCCTAAAGAGTCTACCTTAAAACTATAATATGGAAAATTCTAAGCACAAAAGCCACACAGAAAAGCTTACCACTTCCACAGAATAGCTCTTGGTACATGTAAAATGATTTCCCAAAAGTTAATTCACCTATGATCCTTAAAAATTTATTTAAAATACTTTTAGAACTTCATGCATGAGCACTGTACATACCTTTTCTACTCCTTCCTCCCAAATTCATAATCTCTCATTACTATTCTTATACATTCATTTGCACAAGTATATAAACTTACTGTGTCCATTTACCATTGCTCATATGTACATGTGTCCAGGTGCCACTATTGCAGTAACACATCTTGCAGTCATAACATTTATAGATTGCAGCATTTGTGGCTGGGTTGCTTATTATTTTTCTCCTCTAATAGCATCAAAAGTATCTTTCAATATCATAAATAGTAGTCTGTAGGGGCCAAGACTCTAAGTAGACACCAACTCAACTTCTCCATGTTCAATAAACAGTTATATAGGTGTTATCTTCAGCAACGGGGCCTTGGCAATAACCTGGGTTGCTTAAGGGTTCCCTGGGGTCCCTTTGGCCAACAACTTGATTAGATGTAACACATTCCTAGTACTGGAAGCTTCATTTAGTGGTGAGAGAAATCCAGTTGGGGCTCCATCTCCCCTATTTGGTATTTCCATTGAGGTTCATTTCATGTATGTATATATTTTAAGAAGCTTTTACTGTATTAGATTTCCATAAGTCTCTTTGGATAGCTCTTAGTCTTTTTATAACTTCATTACAAACATGTTTATTATACTGATGATCATCTAACATAGTGGGATATAAACACTTATCCAAAGGAAGTTAAGAAATGGGAAAGATACAGCACATATATAATAATCATTGTCTATTCTGCATCCATGTCCTCCTGTGGTCATAAAAGCATGAAAAAGAGCCCCTCCAGCTCCTTTCTGCTGCCAGGCTTTTCAGAACATCCACACTTAGGGCTCCATGGAGACCATTGTCACTGCAGCTCAGTGACAAACCCCACCAAAGCCTTCCACACACCCACATACCTTCTTGGTGTCACTCAACTTACTCTGAACTTAGAAACCCAATTGTGTCACCATCTTAGTTAGAAGAGACCAATAATCTCTTCTCTTGATTGTTTCGGTGTGTTCATTTTTTCTTTCCTATCCCAGGCTTTATCTCCAATGAATTTATTTTCTTCTTTGTTGCCAGAGACTCTAGGTGGTTTGGGACAAATATTGGATATTGGGCAAGGTGCCTTCTTCCTTCCCAAGTACCTCAGAACAGGGGAATTATTTCTTTGTTTCTATGGACTGAACTGTTTGCATCCCCAGCCCTGGTCCTCTGTTCATATGTTAGAACACTAACCCTGGATGTCATGGTCATGGTCTTTGGATATGTAGACCTTAGGAGGGTGGGTGTTCTAGTCTCCTTCTGCTGTTGTGATAAAACTCAAATCAAAAACAGCTTAGGAAAGGAACGGATATGCTTTGCTTACATTTCCAATCACAGTCTATCTCTGAAGGAAGACAGGGCAGGAACTCAGGACACTGCTTTTTTGGCTTACTATCAGGATCATGCTCACTTTCTTTATACAGTCCAGGATCACCCAACCAAGTCATGGTGATGTCCACAGTAGGTGAGCCCTCCTACATCAACCAAGATACTTCCCACAGGCATGCTCACAAACCAATCTTATCCCTTGTCTGAGAGCTCTAGACTGTAGACCATTAATGCTAGCCAGAACAGGAGGTAACCAAGCCATAATGGTGGAGACAGGAGAAAGTTTATTGTCTCTTTGTCTTTGTCTTTGGAGGATACAGCAATCGAGCATCCATTTACAATCTAGGAAAAATATCCATTATCAGAAATGGATGTGCTGACACCTTTGCCCTGAATTTTCTAGGTTATAAAACTGTGGTAAATAAATTTACAAAATTTAGGACATAGAATCTGTGACATTTTTGATACAGCAACCTCAAATGACCAAGACAGTTGGCCACTCAGGAAGTATTTTCAGCACACAGAGGAAAAGCATCCTGAGTTCATGAGAGTGTGAGGTTTGTTGTGCTACATTCCAGTGGCCAAGTGAATGATCCTGCACCCCATATTCCCCTATATGGATCCATATCCTTCCATTTTTAATTCTCAGAGATGATTAACAGCTTTGTGTTTTCTTTCCTCATGTGGAGAACATATTTGGGCAGAAGTCTTCCCATGTGTCTCAGCTTTAGACCGAAGTCTCACTCTCTAACCTGCTTATGAGAAACCCTATATTGGGAAGGGATTTTCCCATTTGTGAGTTCCCTCCCATTGAACTGGAAATTAAAACTGAACTCACATATGTGATTTAACTTGTAAATTATAGTTGAACTCACATATGATTTAATTTGTGAATTACACATGTATATGTATTCACCTATATGACTTCTAAAATAAATGTGACTTTTAAATAAAAAAAAGACTCAATACTTTTCTCCACATAAACAAAACCTCAGACTAATCTAACCAAAGCTTTCCATAACATTAGATTTCTTTCCATGCTAACATTTGATACAGAAATTTAAACAACACATTGGGCAATTCTTAACAAATCTATAACAGTACCTTCTTGTGGGAAAAGGCCATTTATTAAGAGAAATAAATTCTGTGCTCAAGGCAATCTCCACATTGAGAGCATAAAGAGTGAGCATTTTCCCAAGGTGACTCTTCAGATTCAAATAACTAAAAAATGAAGTGGGTTTTCATAATGAGTCAAACTCAAGGCCCTGGGAGTAGGCCCACGGGTCTTCAGATGGTGCCTCTTCTCCAGACATTTGAGGGCTCTGTGTGCACCCTCAGTGCTTCAGAAGGGAATTGGCTTTGAGAGCTGACAAACAGCCCTTTCCTGTGCCAAATGCATCTCTCACTCCAAGGCACTTACTCCATACATTTCCCCAGCTTCTCAAGAAAGCTCAAAATGAAATTGAATGCCTTAAATTTTTTTATTTAAGGAGAATAGTATTTAGATAAAGTTGCCAAGTACATCTCATGTTTTAAAAAATAAAGACTTGACCAGCATGGTAAGAATCTCAAAAATGGCAGCTTCTAGATTGGAGCTGGAGGCCAGCAATGCACAGCACTTCCACAGTAGACTCAGGCCCTGGACACTGATGCAGTGATGGCCCTAACTTGATGGGTAATTGGGCCCACTGGGTGATGGTTAGAAACTGGAGTACCAACATAACATCCAGCAGGGCATGTCCTGATGTTACACATAACCATGTCATACCTTAATTTCCCTCAGTGATGACATTCAAGATGTAAAAATGTGCTGGCTGGTGGTGCACACCTTTAGTCCCAGCTTTTGAGAGGCAGAGGCAGGTGGATCCCTGTGAGTTTGAAACCAGCCCTGTCTACATAACTAGTTCCAGTTCAGCCAGTGCTATGAGCACACACACACACACACACACACACACACACACACACACACACACACACAAAGCTAAAATAACTAATATTTCAATTGACAGTAAATTTTCTGGCAAAAACTAACATCTGACTTGTAGTTAGTTGTCTGTCTGCAAGCCTCCTGGACCTCTTCAGCCTGCCTAAAGCAGGCCAGTGACTTAGGGTGCACACAAGGCTCTCTGTGATCTGAGCTTTCTGTGTTCACAGCTTGGTGTCTGTTTCCACATTCTTTTTTTCTCTTTCAGTTCCTTGCTAGCCTGCACCATGAAGGCCATATAGCATTCGGACATATTGCATAGTTGTCTGTGCCCCTACACTCTAGAAAGCTTTCTGCGCCATCTTCATCATTTTCTTGCTATTCAGTTTGAATGTTGTGGTGATTTGAAAGAAAATGGCCTTGAAAGGGAGTGGCACTATTAGGAGGTGTGGCCCTGTTGGAGGAAGTGTGTCACTGTAGGGGTGGGCTCTGAGATCTCTATTGCTCAAGCTTCCCTCAGTGTGACAGTCAGTTGACTTCCTGTTGCCCACAAGATGTGGCACTCTCAGGTCCAGCGCTATGCCTGCCTGCATGCTGCCATGCTTTCTGCCATGGTGATAATTGGACTGAACCTCTGAACTGTAAGTGAGTACATCAATTAACTGTTTCTCTTTTATAAAAGTTATTGTGGTCATGGTGTCTCTTTGCAGCAATTAAAAACCCTATGACAAGTGTCATATCCCACCAGATTCAGCTAAAAGTCCCAGTGTCACATCCTCACATCAGTGCGTGTTCTGTCACCAGGTTCAACACATGAATTCAAACTCTTTTTTTCTGTTTGTGTACTTGATGTTCTAAAAGTATTTTCATTTTTGTTGCTGTGATGAAGATAAAATACCCTAAGAACACAGCTTTGGACAAGGGTGAGAAAAGTTTATTTTATCTCACAACTCCAGGTGTTAGTCCATCACAGCAGGGAAATCAAGGCAGTGAGTACCTAAAACATCTAGTCATGTGACCTCTACAGTCAGGAGCATGCACACTCATTTGACAGCCCCACATTTTACTCTTATATAGCTAGTGTATGATATACTCCATAAAATGGCACTATCCTACATTCATCGTGCATCTTCCCACATCAACTAACCCAACTAAGAAGATTCCTTGAAATGTCCATTGGCCAACCTAATCTAAACAATCCCTCATTGAGACCATCTCCCCAGATGGTCTTGTCAGTGATTATGATTCTAATATCTTTATAATGTGAGGTATCAAGTTTGGGAGCCTATAAGGGTCAGATTAGAAGGCCTAACACACTTTCTTCTGGGCTCCATTGATGAGCTGGCCTGTATATGCATTGTTCTTAGATAGTCTTTGTGAGATTCAATGGGTTTAATGGGGCCATGCCCTCTGTGATTGCTTGAATAAAATGACCCCCATAAGCCATAGGGAGTGACACTATTAGGAAATGTGGCTTTGCTGGAGTAGGTGTGACTTTGTTGGAGGAGGTATGTCACTGGGAGTGGGCTTTGAGGTCTCAGAAGCTCAAGGCAGTTCACTTCCTGCAGCCTGCAGATCAAGATGTAGAACTCACAGCTATCTCTCTAGCACCATGTCTACCTGTGTCCCATCATGCTTCCCACCATGATGATAATGGACTAAAAGTGTAAGCCAGACCCAATTAAGTGTTTTTCTTTATAAGAAAAAAAAAAGACCACCTTCCCAGATGACTCTAGATTGTGGCATGTTGATAATTAAAATGAATCATCTCATATAATGATAGTGTGAAGTACATATTGGTTCTCACACATTAGCTTAATTCAATCCAAATGAAATCATTTCATAATATCCTTGGAGGCTAAGCTTAGAAAGGCTGGTAGAATCACTCTCAAAGAGATTGATCACCCAGACAATTATTTTTATAGCTAGGTCATCTCAACCACTGTAAATGATGACATGCGCTTTGAGGCTTTCAGCTTAGCTATGTGCTAGGCAAAGTTTGCAAAGCTTTTCAAACAGACTTGACAAGAGACAATGTGCTTTCTCAGTGACCTAAGAGAGCAGGATATGGGTGTGGTGGTTTGAAGAGGTACAGCCCCCATAGACTAGTGTGTTTGAATGCTTGGCTCATAGGAAGGGGCACTATTAGGAGATATAACATTGTTGGAGTAGGTATGACCTTGTTGGAGGAAGTGCCACTGTGGAGGCGGGCTGGAGGTCTCATATATGCTGAAGCCATGCCCAGTGGGGCAGTTCACTTCCTATTGCCTGCAGATCAAGATGTAGCACTCTCAGGTCCTTCTCTGCCTGCATGCTGCCTTGCTTCCTGCTATGACAACAATGAACTAAAATTCTGAAACTGCAAGACAGCCTCAACTAAATGATTTTCTTTATAAGAGTTGCTGTGGTCATGGTATCTCTTCACAGCAATAAAAACTCTAAGACAATGGGTCTTAGTTTACTTACCAATCTCTTATAAACAAGAGTCTCAGTAATAGCAAAGCAATGCCTGAGGCAGTGCATCAGTGGCCAACTTTGGCTTCTCACCCCAACTGAGAATGTATAACTATGGAGATTCTTGGCAGTGATGGATGATATGGTTGAAACTGAGGGAAGACAACCTATTCAGAGACCAAAAGCCAGCTTGTTCTTGTGCTCTCTGAGGGGAGGCACTGAGACACTGAAACAAATATACAAAACTCAGTTTCTCAGTTTCAGGCAGACATGGAGCATGGTCTTCTCTGCTCCATCGTCTCTGAGACTCAATTTCTATTGGTAATTAGAAAAGATGAGAAGTAGCCAGCCCAATGCTTCCTATTTATGGTGTAAATAAAAAAGAGAAAGAGCTCAGAGCCTCTCTGGCCTGACTTGATCTACTTAGAAACAGCAGAATGTGGGAGAGAAGATGGTAAGTCCTAGATCAGAAGATTTGGGAGATGAGAAAACTGGGCACTTTGAGGCATAAACATCATTTATGTATATGGGTTTTTAGAAATACATGAAGAGAATTGTAAGGATTTGTTTGTTGTGAATGCCACACTCTCAGGCATTTTTGAGAGACTGTGGCAGGATGAAACACTTGGGTTAAACTGATTGTAACAGCGTTTAAAACACCCCTTCTTAGGAAGACCTCTATCTTCTCATTTAGCTCAAAAGGATTTTTTTCTTTTTCACAGCTTCTTTAAAGAGGTGTCTATGCTCAGCATCAAAACCAAGGGAGGGAGTCAGGATGCTCTATTGTGTACAGTGATGGGCATTGCTAGTTTTGGAAACAGGCTTCAGAGGATGCTCTCTGTATCCCCAGCCCTTGCTGGCTCTGTCTGAAATTCTCCCTTCTATTTCAATAGGATTTAAAGATTGTTGCACAGAATATAGGATTTAAAGATTGTTCCACAGAATACTCACATTCGTTGTAACCTGACCCTCATGACCAGTCCACAAGGAAAGCAGAGTGAGTGGCCACCTCTGTTTTACAGATGAGAAAATCAAGAGCACAAACAGGGAGCGACATTATTTTTAACCTTAGTTTATTTTTATTCAGTACTGAGTAGGTCTGAAGTTATCATCTATATCTCCCATCCCTAGATTGTGTTATGTACACAGATATAGGGGCTAGAAAAGCTCACATGAGAAACTGTTATAGTAAACAAGCACCAATTAGAGAAAAGTAACTCCCTGCACACCTTTGGACTCTGCACAAAGCTATCAAGTAGTAAGAGACATGGAGGCAGTGGACTGAGCCAGAATCAAATCCAAAAGGAGAGCTAGAGACTGGAACAATGAGCTAAATGAAATCAGAAGGTGTCGATATTTTGATTAACTAGAAAATTGTACAAAAACCAGATGGGAATATATTGGTTAGAATCCTTTTGTTTAATTTGTCTTGACAAGTATTTGTTGGACACCACTGTGTCTGTTCAATGATCTTGGCACTCAGGTTACAGCAGTGAGTATGAATTAGACAAGTAAAGCCTCTCTGCACAGACCTCAGCCTACAATGAGGAACTAGCAATAAAAGAATAGAAAAAAGAAAATGAGGTTACAATAAAGACATTGGCTCACAAGGGATAGGGTGACATTAAGAGGGGTGTCCAAGAAGACATGTCTGGGGAGGGAATATTTTCAAGTTGCTAACTTGAAGGAAAGAAAAATGAATATTATTAGGGACCAATGGGCAGCATTCCAGGGAGACAGCAAACAAGATGCTTTCAGTAGGCGTAACTTCAGAGTGTGTAAGGAACAAAAAGGAAGCCATCATGCCTCAGAATCAGTGAAAGAAGAAAGACACAGGAGGTGTCAGAGGGATTTCAGGGTCTGGGTAATTGACTGTGATGGTACATAATAAGAATAATGAACTATTGGCCATTCTCCCTAAATCAATTCTCCTTTCCTAACCCTAACCCATTATTTCATGGGTCTGGTCTTGAACTACCTAAGAGTAAAGAAAACTGGTCTGGAGAGATGACTCAGTGGTTAAGAGCATGCACTGAAGAGGTCTTGGTTTTGATTTTTAGCACCCACTTGGCAGCTCACAGCTGTCTATAGTGCCAGTTTCAGAGAACCTAATATTCTCTCCTGGTATTGGTGAGCACTTCATGCACATGTTGCATAGACATACATGCAGGGAAATAACCATACACATAAAAAATATGTAAATTGTTGTACCCTGGTTGCGAGACCCCCAAAGAGACCACCAGAGATGCAAACTTTACAAAATGCAAAAACAAGATTTATTGAAAAACCTCTGTCTGGTGCACGTGCATGGCAGTGGCTGGAAGAGGTACCTACCCCTCTGCAGGCTGGGTTTTTAAAGGCAAAAGTCACAAGGTTATACATCAATTATGGGTCTTAGCACAGATAAAATTCTGATTAGCTCATTTTGGGGGGACTTTTAAAATTTCTTCTGTTATCTTAGCCAGCTGTTTGCCAAGCCTTTTTCTTTAGACTACTTCCTGAATTTGGTCTTTCCAGGCTATCTCCAGTACTGGAATATTCCATGGTTAATTAACTGCTATCAGCCCCTAGGCTACCTCTCCTGTTTGTACTTTGGTTTCAGTAGAATTCAGGCAGGCCTGTCTCAAACTAGGGTTAAGAAACTTTTGCTCAAAAAGGAGTCACTCCTCTGGTTCTTCATAAATAACTAGAGAAAGCTAATCAAGTAAACAAGCAAGGATGCCTGTGCACCTTCTGCTCTTGAGTATGGGTGTGATGTGACCAGCTGCTTGAATTCCTGCCTTGACTTCTCCAAAATGATGGGCCATAATGTGGAACTGTAAGCCAAATAAACCTTTCCCTCCCCTTAGCTGCTTGTTGTCAGGGTATTTGATCATAGCAACAGAAATGAAAATAGAACACACCAGGCTGGACCGTTAGGTGAGAGAAAAATAAATCATCTTACTGAAACTGCGATATTTGGAGGCCTTTATTACAACAATGTAACTCTCACTATAATTAAATCGATGAGGCATTTGTCCTTTTTAAAGCTGGAAGCTGCTAGAAGCATTCAAACAGAGCACTGCTGTGGCCTGTGCTTTAAAAAGATTCTTCTGACTTCTGTATGGAGAGCAGATTGCAGGGATCCAGCAGGGGAAAGAGTGCAGAGCTGTTGTGTGAGATCATGGGATGAGGTGATAGCAGCAGAAGGGGAGATGCCAGATAGAATATGAGTGTCGGCAGTAGGACGAGTTGGCTTGCTGATTTGTTAAATTTTGGAGGGGAAAGAAAAGAAAACAAACCCCCTATGATTCTGGGGTCTCTGCCTTGAATGACTGATGAGTCTGTGGTGGAAATTTCTGAAGTGTAGAAAATTAAGCACAGGGGAAAAGGGAATGTAATGTTGCAAAAAAAAAAAAAAATCTCCTCAAACTGGGTGTAAACTGGTGCAAACAATAAAGAGAGGAAGCTTGAGCAGTCATATCTGTGAGCTCCAGGTTCAGCTGAGAAGCTGCCTTTCACCTAAAATTGAGAACAATTAACAAAGATTCCTATGTCACCTTGGGCCTCAACACTCATGTGCACACACATGTTCATGCACTAGGACACACATGCAAACATGTAGCACATACTTACACATTCAAGTTATCACAGAATCACAGACACACCACACACTCAGGTTTGTGCACAAACATACTTACACATTATGTTACATATACACACATTCACAAATACTCAAAAACATATTGACACATTTATACAAACATACTGGCATATTTGGACACATACAGTGAACTCTAACACAAATATACACTTCCTCATATATATATTTTCACATTCCCACACTTGCACACACACTCAGACACACCCCATACCCTGACATATCTATTTATACTCACTCACATTCACACACTAAGACTCATAAGATACTTGAACATACATATTCACACACCCAATATGACTCATAACTACGTGCAACCACTTACTTGCTAACACATTCATATAAACTCACATTCACTGTTTCACACACACATTCAAACTCACATGCTTTCAATTTCTCATACACTTGTATATATTCACACTCACACTCATGCTCACAGGCTCACACAAATCAGCTGTCTATGTGCTCATGTCCACATGATTAAACACACACATTCACAAACACACACACAAAATTAGTATTCACACAAATACACACTCACATATCCATGTTTCAGATGCTTTCAACTTTCACATGCTCAGACTCTCACAAACTCTTTCCTATATTCACACACTTAGAGATACATCACTTGCACACTTATGTATGTCCAGACACATACACTTTCACTCATACACATAAACACACTCACACTTTTACATTCAGACACAGCCACAAACAAACCCACACATTTCCACAGACATAAGCTATTCTCACACTTTTACATTCTCTTAGACATTCACATTCAGTCACACACTGACACACACATTCACATATACTCAATACCCACATTCATATTCAATCACACATTTACATTTACACACACATTGTTTAACCCACTCACACATACAAAATAACACACTTGCATACTTACAGTATCACATAATCTTTCAAACTACAAACACACATCTCCACAAATTCACACACTCACAACCTTATGTTCACTGATTTTCCACTTACAGTCTCCAACAATTATACATATTCACACACTCAGATACATTTATACTCCCAAATCACTCACAAACACTCACTCATATACACACCAAAACACATAGAAGAACACATATTCATTGTCACATATGCATGCTCAAGAATTTAAACACACACACACACTCATACAGTCACCAACTCTGACTCCTGCAAACTCCCAGGCACTTATACATGGGCACCCTCTCAATACTCAAGCTCAGACATAATCACACTTGCACATGCTTTTTACATTCACATACACACTTCCACAGAAAATCTTACACTCAGACTCAACCATAGTCACAGTTGCACTCACACATACACATTATCTCATTCATATCCACAATTTCACAAATACCACAACATTCACATTCATGTACTCTCATTCAGACACTCACCCTCACACACTAATACACACTCATTAACACACAATTGCATAGACATGCTTCTGAACCCTCATATACTCAAGCACATTCAAACACTCATACATGCAAATTCACACACTCACATTTATATGTTCACATAGACTCATCCTCCGACACACATTCACACTCTCACACATGGACAATTTTATGAACACATATCCATGTACATGCCCACATACTCAGAAACTCTGGCAATACACACATCCAGACACACATGCACCATGTCATGCTCACATACTCACACATACACATTCTTAAACTCTCACATCTTTATACACTTATGCTCTCACACATACACATAAACACATTTACTTATACATTCAACTGTAGGTTTATGTTTGTGCTACTGATTTTTCTTTTGATTTGTGAGGTTCTAAGAATGATTCCAAGGCAAGACAATATTTTTTGAGGGAGGTTCACTGCATAGCCTAGGCTGGTCTTTCTGTGTCACACTCCCAGCATTGGAGTAATACATGGTTGACTCAGTCTGAAAAAGAGAATGTAGCATAGATGTGGTGGAAGTGAAGGAACACAGATTTTGTGTTTGTCAGAAGAAAAGCTAAACCTTCCTCCCAATTGTACTGGCACCAGTAAAAAGACTCCTCATATCAAAGTGACCCAAATTACAAGAGTTCAGCCAATGTGCACCATTGACTTCGGTGACACAGGTGTGCTGTCTGTTACTGACAGGTAGAGTGGCTCTGCAGAAAACCAGGGCAGAAATAAAAAGATAGCAAAATAACAACTCTTGCTGGTCCTGGTCTTTGTGCTATAGAAATGTAGGCCTTTGGTGTGCTGAAGACTGACCACAAAGGTTTCTAAAACTGTTTCTCTTTTGTAAGTCAGCTCTGTGACATTTTGAGAAATCATACTCTGGATATGAAAACCAAATTGGGACAGTGCCATTGAGGGCAATGGAAACATTGGTCCAGTAAGGATGAGGTTGATATCCAAAGAAATACCCAGCAATGGTGATATATGGTCAAAAGCCTCACTTTCTGCTGGGAGGATGGTCCCCTGGCTGGATATTTTTCTTGTCATTGAGTGAATAAGAAAACTATTCAAAATTGTTTACACTTGGAGTCACTGAGATGAAGATCTCAGTCATCTTTCATAATAGTCTCAAGCATCAAATGACTCCAGGTTGATGTGGATCATCACTATGGCTTTAGCTTAAAAGGAAGGGAGCAGTTTATTCCACCATGGATGTTTCTGACTCAGGCACAGAACATTTACCATCCAATTAGCTTTTATCAGATATGCAGAATCTGAACTTTCTTTAGTCCCAAGGTGGACAGTAACTAAATGCTCAGAAAAGGGATAGGTGCTTCCTTTGCTTGCCAGGGTGCTTTTTCCATGTTCTCTCAACTGTCTTGTCTTCCCTCAGAAAGAGTTTTAAGTATTGAATTTAAAAATTCAGAAGCAAGAGTGTAGCCTGATCTTTCTCACTGAAGAACATTTTAGTAGTTCTGTGCCTTCATTAAAAAAAAAAGATACCTTCCTATTACAAAATAAAATTAAAATTAGCATTAGGTTTAATTGTTCTGAAGATAGAACCAAGAAGGTAGAAAAAGAAAAGTTTGAAATAAAAAAAAAAAAAAACTTTTAAAAATAACTGGGGAATACAGGGCAGGAGAGATGGCCCTGTGGCTAAGAGTGGGGTATGCTCTTCTAGAGCTCCTCTGTCGGCTCCCTAGACCTAAGTTGGATGACTCACAGCTATCTATAAATTCTAGCTTTGGGCAATTCTATGTCCTCTTCTGGCTTTTGTGGGCAACTATGCTCATGTGCACATACCTGTGGCATCCCCTTTTCCTTGTGGTGCATTGACCACCCATTCCTGAGGACAAGAGAGCAGAAGCAGCAACAGAAAACTTGGTCTGTGGCCTGTAAACATGGTAGAGATAGCTCTTGGGGAGAGAGCTCCAGTGAGTTTGGGCTACTTTATTCCAGAGTGAGGGGAGACATACAGGATGGGGACAGTGGTTGTAGAATTACCCAATTTGCATCAAACAACATGCTCCTATCATAGGGCCCCTAGTAACATATGTGGAAGCTAGGTCCTATTGTGAAGCTCTGAGCACAATGTCTAATTACTCTATATATGGGCAATAGGGGGACCACTTCTGCAGGGAACTGAATCAGGGGTCATACTGGAGATTAGTTAGGCACCCAGACCTAGAGACTGTCTCCAAATAAGATCAGGTTAAGCAGGATACCATCTGCTGTGGTGTGGGGGATCCGCCATATCACTGAGTTTGGAGAGCTGCTAGGCCATGGCAGACTGCAACCTCCGACCAACAGGGCTTTCCAGCACATACCTACACATATACATTTAATTAAAGTATTTTTTGAAAGAAGATTTTTCTGTACCAGTCCTTGCTGTCCTGGAACTGACTCTGTAGACCAGGCTGGTCTCCCACTCACAGAGCTCCTTCTACCTCTGATTCTGAATAGTTGGGATTAAAGTCATGCCCACTACTGCCAGGGTAAGATGATTTTCTTTAAAAAAGAATTTAGGAGTTTTAAGAAGAATACTTGTAACCTAGAACCATCCATCCACATTATCCCACCAAACAAAGATCCATTCTTCCACCTCTTCCCCATCATTTCCTGTGGCCTCACTAGCTTAGTTCAGCTGAGTCCCAGGAATCACAGCAGTTCTCTTACTCACTCATCACAGCATGAGGGAGGAATATATAGTTCTGAGAATCAGGCTATGTTTAAATCCCATATTTGCCACTTTATAACTCAGTGGATGTAAGTAAGTTAGAGAATGTGGTGATATGTTGCATATTTAATAAAACCTGAAATATTCAAGAGATTAACACACAGTCAAAACTTAGGCAGACAGCTCAAGAATTTCTTGATCCTTGAGTACAAGGACAAACAGCTGGGATTCAATGCCACCCACCTTTAATCCCAGCACAGGGAAAACAGGGAGTGGTGACCTACACCCTTGATCCCATAACTCCAGAGACAGAACTTCCTCTGTTTCTGTGAATCCAAACCTGGATGGGATACAGCTAATGAGAAGGGTATTTAAGGCCTCATAGAAAACCAGCAGAGGCATAAGCAACCAGAAGCAAGGCTGAGGAAATTAGAAGATAGCTGGGTGAGAATCGACTGTGGTATTTCCTCTCTCTGATATTTCAGCCTTTCCCTGATATTTGGTTCTGAGTCAGATTCTTATGAAAGTGATGATAATTGAGTAGGAGTGATCATTTCTAGAGGTATCAGAAAAAGGCAGAATGTTAAATGCTATAATTGTGGAAGGCAAGGTCATATACTAAGAAACTGTTATCAAGGTGTTCCCATAAGTAGTGCCTTTGTTAGGAATATTCCCAAGAGAACACCCCTCCCTCCTCGAGTAAGCAGGACATGTGGAAAAGGTAGATACTGGACTAACGAATGCTGGTCAACAAGGGACAGACAAGGTAACCTTCTGCCTTCGGGAAATACCCAAAAGGGGCTTTCAAAAGCCCCCATATCCAATGCAGTGCAAGAGACTTTTTCTGTTGCTGTGATAAAATACTCAAAACAAAGGTAACTTGCGAGGAGTAATAGTTTATTTTAGCATATAATTCAAGGTTGTAGTCTGTCATTCTAGGAGAAAGAGGTAGAAGTTAGAGGCAGTTGGTCTCATGGCATCCTTAGTAGATGAGCATGTGTAGGCAGTGCTACTCCCAGAAAACAGGATATTAAATAAAAATCTCAGAGCTAGACATAAGATATGACCCTATGAATTATTGGTTGGGAAGACCCCAGAAACTCCCAAATGGCACAGGCTCTGTCCATTGTTCTTAGTCACCCACCATAACTAGATGTTAGAGCCCTATTGCTGAAGATGCCACATACCATAGAGAAGTCAATCTGGAACTGACTGAGAAACTTCCTCTTCAACTTTTACCTTCCTAGTACCAGAAGTTACCACACAGCCTGCTAGGGAAGAAAATTTGTCAATGATCCTACATAGTGTATACTGACCTGTTAGGTGACATTGGCCACTCATACAATAGTGGTATGAAAATTATAGGGGCTACCAATTGTTTTCTGGTTGGATTTGAGGCCTGTCCACAGTAGAGAATTTATGCCTGGTAATGCAAACCTGTAAAGCATCCTGGCTACAAGGTCATAGGGTCTACTGACTATAGACTAAATGTTCTGAAATCATGAGTCCAACCAAAGTTTCTCTTCTTTTAAGTTATTTATCTCAGATATTCCATCACAGTGATCCAAAGAAGATCAACACACACACACACACACATACTCACACACACACACACACACACACACACACACACACACACACACACACACACACACACACACACACACACACACGCACGCACGCACGCACACACGCACACACGCACACACATACACACACACACACACACACACACACACACACACACACGCACACACGCACGCACGCATACACACATACATGCATGCACATGGACACACAGAGAAGAACCTGAACAAATAGGCCATGCTAAGTCTTGTTGTTGTTGGTATATTACACCATCTTCTTTTCTAATTATATTTCTCAACTGTCTACTTGTCATCAAATTTAAACATCAAAGTATATATATTTATGTGTTTTCCATGTTTACAAAACTTATATTAAAAATTCTCTCCCCAAGGCAGGGTCTCATATGGTTATATCTTTCCTGTAGCTTTCTATGTAAACCAGGCTAGTCTCAAATTCACAAAATCTGCCCATCTCTGCTTTTCCAGAGCTGAGATTAATGACATGTGCTACCTTTCGTGGTTATTTTGTATCTTATTGTCTTTCCTTAGAGGATCCTTAGCTCCAAGACTAAAGTAGACAGCATTAAAGCCCAGCCCTATAGCTTCTGTGATCACATCCTGGGTCCTACAGGCTAATCCATGAGTGTTACTCTGAGCTTCACCAAGCTCCAGTGCCTCATTATAGTAAGCTGGGATCCTTCTCCATCAAAAATTGCAACACATGACTGACATTTAAGTGACAACTAGACAGACTATTTGAGAATCAAGAAAAAGTGGTTTTGTGATTATAGTACTTATGTTATATTGAGTTGTGTTTATACATGCCTGGGTGATAAGCTTCTCAAGGGCACATCTCTTCTTCATGCTCAAATCCCATGTTTTAGTTTAACACTTCTGACTCTCTCTCTCTCTCTCTCTCTCTCTCTCTGTGGGGTGTGTGTGTGTGTGTGATTCATTTGCATGTATGTGTGCTATATTCGTGTGTGTGTGTGTGAGGGGAACACTTTTTGTGGACATATGTGGAGGCTAGAGATTAATGTGAAGTTGTCCTAAGTCATTCCTCTATCTCACTTTTTGAGACAATGTCATTCACTGAACCTGGGATCCATTATTTCCCCTAGATTGATTAGTCAAAGCATCTCCAGAAGCTACTAGCCTGAGATCTGCTCATCTCCACACCCCAATACTGTGATCTAAGTGCATATGGCCATGCCTGACCTTTTACGTAGTTTCTAGGGCCAATTCAAATATTCATGTTTAAGCAGTAAGTACATTACCCACTGAACCATCTCTCCTAGCCCATGTGATGAACTCTTTCTTCCTCTCTAAACTACACATAACTCTTCCCATGGCTGCAGCAGATACTTCTGGGGGAGGTGGTATATAGACCAAATGCACATCCTATGTGTTCCTATTAGCCTTCTCTTCATTTGCTCCAAGGTACTCCTACACTGTTTTTATTTCTGTTTAAGGTAGACATAACTGATGACCATGAGGATGATTACCATAAGGCTTTCATTTTGACAAGAAACCAAAGCCTTACAGGAAGATGATATAGAAAGCACAGAAGAGGAATCGTCCAGTAAGAGGGAAGAATTTGGGGGAGGAGAGAGGCTTTCTGGAGTCACTCAAAAAATATCTCATATAGGTGCTTCTTGGTACAAGATTAAATTATTATTTCAAAATATGTGATAGTATAGCTGTTTGTAAGATGATTTGGCTGTTTCTTACAAAACTAAACATACTCTTACCATATGATCCAGCAATCACATTCCTTGGTATTTACCCAAATGAGATGAAAACATATCCACACAGAAATCTGCACATGGATGTTTATACCAACTTCATTCATAATTGTCCAAATATGGAAGCAACCAGGATGCTGTCAGTAGGTAAATGAACAAGAACATCACAGTACATTTAGACAATGGAATACTGTTCAGTGCATAAGTGATTAAAACATAGAGGACATGTAAATGATGTAAGAAAGGGAAGCCAGTCTGAAAGGCTACATATATAGTAAGTATCTAACAACACAACATTCTTGAAAAAGGCAGAACTATAAAGACCACTTACATCAGTGGTTGCCAGTGGAAAGAAGAATGAATGGCAGATACAGAAGACTTTTAAGGCAGTGAAGGAATTTTGTAAGATAATGGTGGATGCTATCATTATACATTTCCCAAGTCCATAGAATAAACAAGAAGAGTGGGCACTAATAAAGACTTTGGTTTGTAGGTTCATTGCAGCACATGTGCTGCATGCTGGGAGAAGGTGACAGTGGGGAGAGTTACATGTAGATGGGCAACAGGGAGCTCCAAACACTCCTCTAAATCTAAAGACCATTAAAACTAGGAATAAACAGGGTGGACTGAGGATAGCACCTGTCTGTAAACATCTGTGGTGATGGAGAAAGATCAGCCTTCTCCATCACACAGAAGTCTCCGAGTCCCAAGCCAAGCACAATAGGTACTCACTCACTGCATCCCAAAAAGCATTGCTTCCTCATTGCCTGGCACAAAGCCTGATATTTAGTGGTGCTGCTGCCAGTGTACACAAGAAGTGAATCAGAACATGTGGCAACTGGTAGTTTACCAGACAGACTGCTTGACTCCAACCTGACTCTGCCTGGCATGTGCAGTGTGCTTATCAGGTCATACCCTCAGCATCACTGCTGCCTGCTGCTCCATGTGTTCATACATCACTGCTGTATGTGTTTATCCCTGAAGATGGACCATAATCCTTGGGGTGTGTTGAGTTCTTCATGGCAGGTGATCTGAAAAGAAGAATCCCTTTCCTGGACATAGCATAGAATGGAGAAATTATACAGTAGGGTGGAGTTCCTGACTGGCTGAAATATTTCTGGAAAGAGAAAATATTATACTAGCCAGTGGAAAACCGATGAGGATTTGTGTCAGGCCTAGTCCCTTCACTCTCTGACTGAATGAAAGCCAACCAATCTGCACTTCCAGCTACCCTGCTTCTTTGTGAACAAGCTGTGCACAAACTTGGCACGGTGATATTTGTGTTCTCTTTGCCATTGTGACTTGAGCAAAGCCCCTGGGAAAGGGACTGCTTAGATGTCAAGGTCTGTACCTTCTCTGAAGTAAGGGAAGCTTCAGAGAAGCTATCCCTACAACACTTTCTTTCATCGCTTTGTTTAAACTAATTGTTATGGACAATGAGTTTTATTTCATCATGGTGGTAGTGCTGAGTGTGACCCACCCTGACCACTGCATGCCTCTCTCCCTCGGCTGCTTCTTCTATGTTCCTTGCTGTTGGGGTCCAGGAGAAGTCAGAGGGCCAGAGGCATGTCTTCCTAGGCTTTCCCTACTATATTGGTTCCCTACGGCTATCATAGCCAATGACCACAAATTAGGTGAGTTAAAATAATAGGCAGTTGCTATGTTTGAAGACCTGGAGATCAGAAACCTAGGATCATGCTGTTAATGTTTTTTGGCTCTTCCTGGAGGCTTTCAGGAAGATTCCATCTCATATCTCTAAGCCTTGTGTGGCTGTTGGCAACCTAACACATCAATCTCTGTCTTAATTTTCAGATTTCCTTTCCCTGTGTGTGTCTATGCTTCAAATATTCTTCCCCCCCCATAAGATCACTAGTCCTACTTATTCATAGTAGAGTATACTTGCAATCAAATTTACTTTACAGGCAAGAGTATCATTTGAAATCAGGAGTTTCAAGACCTGGTTATGTAGTGAGAGTCTCATCTTAAGACAAAAGCAAAACCCCTTCAAAAACAAAATCTAAATAGCTAATGATGTCCTTAAGTGATGTGTATTTAAAATACCTTATTTCCAAATAGGCACATATTTACAGGAATCTAGCACTGGGGACTGAATGTCTTTCAGGGGCCACAATTTCCTCTCCAGCTACAATTTTTCTTAATTTAACATTTTACTGATTCTTTGTAAATTTCACATCACACATTTTGATCCCTTCACATCTACTCTTTGCCTTTGCAACCTCCTTCCAAGATAAAACAAAATAAAATTTAAAAGAAAAGCAAAAAGAAAAACCTCATCATGGAAGTGTGATGGTATATTTAATAAAAACAGCCTGAAATATCAGAGAATAGAGCCAAGTCATAAATTCAGGGAATCTTGACCCACACCTTTAATCCTCGCTCTAGGAATGTTAAACAAGGAGGTGAGATAGCTGGGTGGAGAAAGAAACATCAGGCAGGAGAAGGCAGAAGTTCTGACCTTTTGCCTGCTCTCCCAGTCAGTCTGAGGACTCAAGGAGACAGGCCCTACCCTGTTCTGTCTGAGGAGATTCCTGGGTGAGAACTGACTGTGTTTGTTGCCTGGCTCTCTGATATTTCAGCTTTCCCTCAGTATCTGGCACTTTGTTTTATTATAATACTAAATAGAATTCGTGCAGTATGGAGGCTGCAGTGTGACACAGTGAGTCACACAGTATACCCTTTAGTCAACACATCTTGATTTGTAAGTGTTCAGTGCAATGAGTCAATGGTCTGGTTTGCGGCTTCTGGTTTTTGCTACACTATCAATGCTGGGCCCTCACTGTGGCTCCTCTTGGATAACCTGTTGTTGTCCTGTGTCATGGAGATCCTGCAGCTTTGGGTCTGTACCCTAGCATATCATAGATTGGGTGGACTCTGGAACAGGCCAACTCTTGACTCTGGTTCTGGGCTTGGATGGTTGGTTGCTGGGTTGGTCAACCTACCAGCTTTTCCCAATCCTCACCACCAGGGTGAGCTCTCCAGCACTGCTCCTGACTATCTCAGGCCCCTGGGTTGGCTCACCCAAACTTACATCTGGAGAGCCAGCTCTACAGTGCTGCCTAGGCAAGTTCAGGGGCCGCTCTCCCAAGTGCTGCAATTGGTGAGAGGCAGGGCCATCTCTCTTGCTCTCCTGACCTCAGGGCCAACACTCCTACCTGCCATGGGCTGCAAGAGAGGGGCATCTTTTCCTTGCCCTCACCAACACATGGAAGATGAGGGGTATAGGCCAAGTTCTCCCACTCTAAAGGGCAGGGCCAGATCTCTCACACTCTCAGGGCTGACTTACCCACACTCCTATCAGATCCACCGTGCTGACCAGGCGAGGTACATGGGCTGTGCTCCAGAGTGCTGCAGTGGGTGAGGTACTAGGCCAGCTCTCCCATTCTTATGACCTCAGGGCCAGTTCTGCCACGTGTCATAGGTGGTGAAGGATTGCTATGTGTGGTGGTGTCACAATTCTTATTGGTAACACTGCTTCCTCTTTTTTGTCCCCTTTGCTTCAGGATTGGTCATTTATTCCCTCTACCAGCTAGACTATGAGTGCCTGAGAGACCCTATACTATGGGACTGAATTACTGAATATATTTCTAATTATTATTTCTAACAAACACATAGACACAAGATACACACACACACACACACACACACACACACACACACACACACACGAAACACATCAGATAGGTGGAAAATTTGACAATCTTTCCACACCTCCCTAAGACCCCTGAATTGTATTGTAGATATATTCATTAGAACTGGAATCCACAACTGTATTTTGATTTATTGTTTTCTGTAGTGGCCTCTGACTATTACTAAAAGGAGTTTACATTTGTCTGTGAGTATAAGGACAAGTATTTAGAATGTAGTTAGGAATTATGCTGTTTTACTGTAGTGGTTGTAGGTTCTCCTTTGAGATTCATGACTTCATTATCCTATACAGAGAACTACAGGTCCCTAAGGAGTGCCTAGAGGGGCAGAAATAATCTTACATGGGGAAGAGCGAACCGACTGGCTATCTAATACCAAATTGTCAGCCTTGAAAACATATATATGTATATATACATATATGTATATATAGATGTGTGTATGTGTAACATTATACAGACTGGGTAATTAAATAATTAAATATATTTAATTATATATGTGTTTCTATAGCAGCAATTAATTTGAAAAGAGGACATTAATTTGAAAATTTCTGGTGATATATTACATATTTAATAAAACCTGAAATATTGGGGAGACAGTACACAGTCAAATCTTAGGCAGACATCTCAGGAATTTCCTGATCTTTGTTTGACTACAAGGACAAACAGCTGAGATTCAATCACACATCTTTAATCCCAGCACAGGGAAAACTCAAAAAGTGGTGAACTACACCCTTAATCCCATAACTCCAGAGACAGAACTTTCAGTGTTTCTGGGAGTTCAAGACTAGCTACTAAATAGAGTAGTTCACACCATTAATCCTAACCTGGATGGGATACAGCTGATGAGAAGGGCATATAAGGCCTCTTAGGAATCCAGCAGAGGCAGAAGCAACCTGCAGACGTGACCAGCAGAAGCGACCAGGAGCGAGGCTGAGGAAGTTGCAAGACAGCTGGGTGAGATTTGACTGTGGTGCTTCCTCTCTCTGATAGTTCAGCCTTCCCCTGATATTTGGCTCTGAGTCTCTTTCCTTACAATCTGAATTGGTGCAACAAAAAATGTAGTAAGGAGAGGTATATAGAGGATTTTAAGGGAGAAAAAAAGAAAGGGGAAATGATTTAATTATATTGTAACTCCATAAAAATAAGAAAGAAAATAAACCAGGTGTCAAGACAAAAAACAAATTTCATACTTTTTTTGCCCTTTGTGGGGAGGGGTGGGGGATGGGGTGGGGAATGGGGTAAGGGAGGCTGAAGGCGGATGGGAGGGGTCAGGAGGGGAAAACGGAGGATGAGCAAGGGGCACATAGAAAAAAAGACCCTTTTTCTTAAATAAACAGATTATATATTTTTTATGATTTTATCCAAAGAAGGGACAATCTTATGATTAGTTTACTTTTACAAAGACATTCCTCAGAACTTACTTGTTATAGTTTCTGTGAAAATGAAAGTGTTTCTTTAAAAGTTTTTAAACATTAGTTTTTCTAAAGACACTTTTGATTTCTATATCATCTGTAAAAGAGAAATATAGGTCAAGTGCATTAGAATCATGTGGGAATCTTTAAAAAATAAAAGCACTGAGTATGTGCTCTATTTTTGATGTACTGAAATAAACCAGTCACAGTTTAGTTATAAGGATTTTATACTAAATCTCAACACACAGAGATTAACATAAATATTTTCAATCATCTTGGTTTGGATTCTGTATTACTTTTATTGATGTGATCAGATACCATGACCAAATGCAACCCAAGGAAGAATGAATTTATTTGAGCTTATGGTTCTAGAAAGAAAGTCCATAGTTGAGGGTGGGGGTGGCAATAGTCAGCGGGAGCAGGAAAGTGAGCCATCACATCTTCATTGACATCCAGAAATCAGAGAGCCAACTGGGGATGGGATCAGGCTATAAAAACCTCAAAGTTCATCTTGTGGCATATTTCTTCCAGCATTTTTTCCTCAATTTCCTAGAGGTCCCATAATCTCCACAAACAGTAACACCAACTATGGACCAAGTGTTCATACACTTGAGCCTCTGGGAGAGCATTTCTTATTGTAATTGCACAGCTTCCTATAGAGCATATCCTGGAGTAAGAATGTGAGGATAAGGTAAAACTTTGGGCATAGCTGGTACTGGGGTGTGGAGTGTAAATCAAGGAACAGAAGCAAACCAATGAAAGGTTCTCACAACTGGAACTCAATCTCAGTAGGATTTTTTTGGCTTTCGAGACTGTGAGAATGCCTCCCTGATTGAGAAGTGAGGGAGGAATCTGGATTTACTTCCCCATCACCCCTTGTTTCTCTCTCCTTTTAATCTGCTTCTGAGGACATGGGGTCCTCCAGCATTTTACACTCATCCTCCTGTTGTGCCCTGGTCGTGAGGCCTCCGAAAAGATCACCAAAGACATGAACTCTCCGAAATGCAAAAAGCAAAGTTTATTGAAAATTATTATGAGTCATGTGACAAGGACCCCTGTCTTGCACACAGGCGTGACAGTAGCCAGAGGAGGTGTGATCCTTTGGGAGCTGGGTTTTTAAGGGAAAAAACCATGAGGCGGGGTTACTTTGGGTCAAGGATGCTGGTGTGCTGTAAATTAGCTCATGTTCTGGAACTTTTTACAGTTTAGCATTCCTGGACCCCACCTGGGTGGTGTGGTCTGCAGCCTTTACTGCCTTAGGGGTGGACCATCCAGGTGTCCTTAAATAGTGCTTAGCTCATTCTTTTTTTTTTTTTTTTTTTTTTTTGGAACTGTGCAAGCCCCTGCCAGGAAAGTGAAACTGAAGTCTATTTTATCTTTATGATTACTGGAATACAAAATGGGGTTTCTTGAGCTAGGTTTACTCTCTTCATTTCAACTTGTTATTTTAATTCTTGAAGAAAATAGGGGGGTTATGGTAAACATGTTGTCCTGTACAGGAAGATAATAAAGATGCAAGGCCAACTGTTTTAGTTACTGTTCTATTGCTATGAAGAAACACCAAGACCAAGGAAACTTACAGAGGAAAACTTTTTACTGGGAGCTTGCTTACAGCTTACACCATGAACATAAAGGTGAGGAGTGTCGTAGCAGGCAGAAAGACATGCTGCTAGAGAAGTAGGTGAGAGCTACATCCTGGTCCTCAGAGAGGAGAGAGAGAGAGAGAGAGAGAGAGAGAGAGAGAGAGAGAGAGAGAGAGAGAGAGAGAGGAGAGAAGACCCTGACTGGGCCTGGTGAAAGAATTCCTGGAACACCATGTGAATCCAACATGGTGCCGGGTGAAATAAGAATTCCTAGCATGTAGCAGCCACATGGTAAAGCCAACATGGTGCCCCCAGAACACACCAGAGGGCATGCCCTTAGGTGTGGCTACATAAATTCGTACCCACACTTTCTCTTAAAAGGAGATACCATGTTGCAATCTGTCTCTTCTCTTCTCTGCTCCTGTACTCCACCTGACAACTCTCCTGAGTAAACTCTTGTGTGGCCCTGGAGTGTGTGTGCCTAACTTCAAACATGAAACCAACACCTGGCATGAGTTCTTAAAACTTCAACAGCTCACTCCCAGTGGCATACTTTCTCCAACAAGGTCATACTTACTCCAACAAGACTCTGCCTCCTAATCCTTTCCAAACCTTCCACTAATTGGGAACCAAACATTTAAACATGATCCTATGGTGGTCAGTCTTATTCAAAACACATCATTCCACTCTCTGGCACCTAAAAGTGTTGGGAGCCAAAGCCTAACTCAGCCATTTTTCAGTCTATAAATTAGCTTCTACAGTTAGCCGTATTGTTTTAAGCTAGGCCATGAATCCAGGTGGCTTTCTTTGATCCTCAGACCAGCAGGTGACATTCTCCAGGCATTCAGCTGAGAACAGATAGATTTCCATATCAATTCTACCCTGTCTGTTACCTCTCTCTCAGGCTTGCCACTTCTTTGAATAATCCTCCCCTTCCTCCTGCTACATGCATTCTTCACACTCTGAGATTCTAAATGATGGCTGGAAGAATAAAGTGCGCCAAAGCTTGAATGAAAATTCCTCCGTGTTCCTGTTTCTCCATTTGTCTCACCCCTAGTTTTGGGTCCATGCTGAAGACCCTGCTGGCCCGAGCATATAGGCTTGTAGCTATATCATAATACAAACTTTAAACATCTCCCTAGTCTTTTAATTTTAAAAATGTTTCAAAGTCCAAAGTCTTTTCTGAAACTCATGGCAATCTCTTAACTATACCCCTATAAAATCAAAATCAAAAGCAGATCACATAAGTCTAACATACAATGGCACAAAATAGACCTTATTATTCCCAAAGGAGAAAAGGAAGTGCAGTGATAGAATACAGAGCCAAAAAGGACTAAACTCCAGGAGGGCAAAATTCAAATTCTGCATCTCTGTCAATGTCCAAGAACATAGATGAATCTTTCCTTCCAGCTTTGCTGACGACAGCAGACTTTTCTCTCTCTCTTCCAAACCCAATATGCAGCTTTTCTTGGCAGGTATCCCAAGGCTCTGGTGTCTGCAGCATCCTGGAGTCTCAAATACTCTGTCTGAGCCTCTATTCAAGGACTCCTATGCTACATGCCTGTTTTTCCCTAACCATAGAAGAAAATTACACAACTTCCTTCTTGAATCCTTCTTGACTCAGAACCACATGGTCAAAGTTACCAAGTTCTTTTTGCTGGGCCTAGAACCTGGCCCCTCCTTGAATTGTATTTGCATAAGATTTCTGTTCATGGTTTTCTTTGCTGTTTAGACCTTTCTTTAATTCCTTTTTACATGTTGAAAGTTTAATTGGGTGTGATCTTGCTCAATTAGGTCTTTCTTTAAACTTTTTTCCCCTTGAGCCTAGGATGTGGCTCTAAAATTCCATCTCCTGGTGCTCTTTTTCTCTCCAGGTTGTACAGTTTGCCTAGGGTGGTAGTTCGAATGTAACTGGTCTCCATAATCTCATAGGTAGTGGCAGTACTTGGAGGTGTGGCTTTGTTGGAGTGGATATGGCCTTGTTGGTGGAAGTGTGTCACTGTGGGGCCGGGCTTGGAGGTTCCTTATGCTCAGTATATTGCCCAGTGAGTAAGTTGACTTCCTGTTGTCAGCAAAATGTTGAACACTTGGTTATTTTTTTTAGCACCATGCCTGCCTGCATGCTGCCATGCTCCCTGCCATGATGGACTGAACCTCTGAACTGTAAGTGAACCACCACAATTAGATGTTTCCTTTATAAGAGTTGTTGTCTCTTCATAACAATAATACCACCAACTAAGACACCAGTTTGCTCTTTCTTAGTGTAGATTTGTATAAGAGTAATCAGCAATCACCACATGATATAGTCAATACCAGACTGTCTTGAAATCACCTTTGTCAGTGATATCAATCCCAAACTCCTCAGTTTAGCCTCACATAGATTTTTTTAAGGACAAGGATAAAAACCAGTCACATTCTTTGACAAAGTATCACAAGGATGGTCTCTTGGCCACTTGTTAATATTTGTCTGCTTTGCAATCTCTTGATCTAGGCCCCCACAGTCCATATCACACTTAGCATGTCTTCCATGCTTCTATTAGGGTGATCTATAAAGCCTTGGTTAAAGTGCTTAACTGCTTTTCCAGTGCAAAGGTTCAAGTCTTCCACATTCCTCTAAACAACAGCATGGTTAGGACTGTCACAGAGATACTCCACTCCCAGAACCAGCTTCTATCTCAGTTAGTGTTATATTTCTGGGAAGAGATACCATGACCAAAGCAATTTATAGAAGAAAGCATTTAACTGGAAGCCTGCTTATAACTTCAGAAGGGTAGTCTATGATCAAAATGGTTGTGATCATGGCAACAGGTAGGCAGGTGCTAGAGAAATATCTGAGAGCTACATCATGATCCTCAGTAATCAGGCAGAGAGAGAGAGAGGAGAGATAGTGGGATTATGCTATGCTTTGTTGTAAATATTTGTCCCACCTACTAGTTTAATAAAATGCTGGCTGGCCAGAAGGCAGACAGGAAATGTGGGCGGGGCTACCAGGCTAAGAAAACTCTGAGTAAAGGAAGAACAGAGGCCGACACTACAGGGATACAGTGGAGACACAACCATGAGACAGCAGCAGAGGCAAAGGAAAGAAGCTGAAATGCTGCTCTGAGAAAAGGTATTTAGCTAACTAGCAATATGCCTGGGCCCTAAGTCAATCAGCATAAAATTAATACAAGCTTGTGTGTGATTATTTGAGACTAAGTGGGGCTGAGAGTGGTCTGAACCTCTGATTCAGGCCTAGATAGTCTGGGCCAGAACCTGATACAACAGAAAGACTCTGACTGGGCATGGCACGGGGCTTTGAAGTTTCAAAACCCACTCCCAGTGACATATCTCCTCCAACTAGGTCACACCTTCTAATCCTTCCCAAATAGTTCGCCAACTGGGGATCAAGTATTCAAACAAATGAGACTATGGGGGCCATTCTCATTCAGATCACCAGACATTAATTTAGTATCATTAAAGAAAAAGGAAGTTTATATTCTGCCCCTGCCCTTGCCAGGATGAATGGCTGGCAGTGTGATTCCCTAAGCTACTGACTTATGATTTTCAGTCTAACTTATGATATGTAATATGAGGTTATAAGATGTAAGATGATGTAAGAGTTGAGGTTTTTGATGATTTATATGATTTAGCTTGACCTCCTTAGGTTGCATTATTTATATTTTTATATTAGAATTCAACCTAACAGTAACATGAGTTGAAATATAAATACACAAATAAGTTTTGCAAAATGTAGTTAATATGGAATTTATTATAGAGGTAAAAATTTAGAAAGAACAGAGGAAAGGGGAGTAAAAGTTATGAAGTTATAGCACATTCACTGTAGAATTTTTGTGATGTCTTTACATGAGATATATAAGTGGTATAAACCAGAAAAAGAAATTATAAGTATGCAAAACTAAAGATACAAATTTGCGTCTTTATCATATACACAGAGGGAAAAAAGCTGAATGCAAAGAGCATATCTGGCCATTGCAGTAAAGAAAAAGAAACCTCTGGCAGATTCTAAAAGACTGTGAATGGACATGTGTATAAGATATTAATGAATAAAGGGTACAAAATGACAATAATGGCCTCTTTCTTTTCTTCATACCAGCTATCAGATCACTGTTTCCTTTAGTTCATTTCAGAAGTTCTTACAATGCATATAGCCACAGCCACCTCATATGTGCATCTATTTATCTGTCCCTCTTCACTCAATTGGAACTGATACCTTTGCCTCCTGTGAATCCGAAGCCACCTTATTGTTCTCACCGAGGCATCATGAGTCAACCATCTGAATGTTCTGTTAGTTAAGTTGTTCTTATTAATGAATACTGAGTGTTTCCAACATTTCACTTCAGCAAAAGCAATAAAGCAAAACCATTCTCGTGAATGCATTTTTGCAATATCTTTCAGATAAACTTGTGACAAAGGGATTGTCAGTAGAAGGAGATATGTGTTTTATACTCTGGCATGCATTGCCAAATTCTTCAGAAAGGTCACGTCGAGATCCATTTCCAGTAGCAATTTGTGAGAGCACTTGTTTGGACTTGTAGCATTGGGTATCATCTTATGCTTGTAATCTGAGAAGAAGAAAAAAACATTTTCCATTCACAGTTTTATTTAATTAATCCTAAGTGAGGTCATATTCATTTTTCTCAGTAGCCTTGAGCCATTCTCCTGCAGGCTGGACTGTTCTTTCCATAGTGACTTGTAAAGGGTTTTTGATTGATACTTGGTCATTTATTTTGTAGTGACAACGTTCCAGTTTGTCATCTGTCTTTTGACTCGGTGGTATTTTCCCCTGTAGCTTTTTGAAATGCTAGATGAACAAATACATTGATTATATTTTTATAACTTCTGATTTTGTTCTTAATTTAAAACATTTTCTTTATCCCAGACGATAAATTCTTGTGATTTAAGTTTTTTATGCTAAAATCATTAATCTGCCCAGCACTGATTTAGGTGGGAGAGAAAAATATTTACTTTTAACATTGAAGGCATTTGTATTATTCACGTTTTCTAAAATAAGTGTACGTTTGTTTCTATAATTTAAAAATTCCAGTACATCAAAAAATACAGTAAAGTATTATGACCCAAAGGATGAAGGCTGGAGACAGAAAGACGTGTATTCAGTACATTGACCACCTATAATTTGTCAGATCTAGTGCTCGGTCCTGAAGACATGATAGAAACCCACATTCAAGGACTGATGATGGTAATTAGAAGGAAGTGAAGCACTGATGGAAGTTTCTTAGCCTGCAGAGCAATCACCATGACAACAAGAGCCTGAATCATCACTATGGAGGTACAGTGCTTAAAATTATGACTGGAGAGATGGTGAGGATCTTGAAAACGGTGCACAGGCATGGTGTAGATGTTTCAAAACTATGCTTTTATTTGTCCAACTGGAGTTATTGCTCCCCTTTTCCTTAGTGTTCTCTTTGGGGAAAGTGAAAGGCAAAGTATGCAGATTAAAAACAAGTCTTTGACTCAGAGAATTATCATACAATATGTCACGTAGGCAGTGTCCTTGTGCCCTGAAGATCTGGTTAGGCTGCTCATTGGAGAGCCTAGGGCTTGCTTGTTTGCTCTGTGTAGCCCTGGCTGTTGTAGAACTAGGCTGACCTCCAACTCAGAGATATGGCTGACTCTGGCTCTCAAATTCTGAGATTAAAGATGTGTAACACCTTTTCTTTTTATCATAAAGATTGTTCAACATTTAAAGCCAAAGAGAAACCAACATATTTATGTGTGCTGCTTGGTTTCAATGGTAAAATTTGATCATGACTTGAATTAGCAGGAGTGTCCAACATTTGACATTGCAAAAAAATGTTACCAGCTACAAATTTATTAGGTTACATTCCCAGTTATCCCAGGTTACAAACAGCCCCTTAACTCCAGGTTGGACATGTATATTTGGTTATTCTGTAATGTGACAGATTTCATTTCTTATGACTACAAATAAGGTCACTTTTAGAACGACCAAATAATATCTTTGGCCTCCTACCAGACCCCTCCCTTCACTTGAGACTTCCAGCTTCACTTTGGGGGTCACTGGGGCCTTAGCCAATTACAGGACAGAAGGGGTTCATACAGGCATTGTAGGTCTGACACAATACTCTACTTCTGCCCTTCATGTTCTGGGCCTTGTTCCTGCTTGTCCCTGTGGTCATTGCTGACCACCCTGTGCTGTCCAGCTGCCATTTTAGCCTAAGCATTACTGCTGTTCATCTTGTCAGCCTATCCTTAGACCTGCCCTAATTCCTGTAGCACAAATCAAGGGCAATCATCACAGTGATGTGGATACTGAGGGCAAGGGTGGAAGAAACCAAGTGCATGAACTTGTTTTACACTATGTCTTTGCATCCACAAATGTAAGAAAGGCTGCAGCTTCCAGTGTAGTACAATGATGCAGCTGTGACAAAAAACATACTTTCTATATTCTTTAAAAGTATCCATTCTTACAAGGAAACAGCCAAGTGCATCACTCCTTTGAGGGAAAACCCTTCCTTACCTTGGGGTCAACTATTAAGATATAAGGATTGTGGGGTGCCAGTGAGGTTGGCTGGAAAATGGCCAGCTCAGCTGAACCTCAGCACACCACACCACCTCAACTTGTCTTAGAGGGATCTGTGAGAAGCGTGCCTGGCCATCTATACTAAGCTTCACAGTAGAACATAGGAGTTCCTGTGTGACCTTCAGAGCAAGGCTGCCTGGGCTGAAGCACAGCTCTACCAGTTACTCTCTGTGTACTGGTGGGAAAACGTCTTTATGTTCCTTAGTGTCTCCTTCTGAACTAGGAACGGTGATAATATTACCTCCTCCACTAGGTTGTGGTGAGCTTATCAATTACTGCCAAACCCACACAGTTGGTTTTCTATACCAGGGAAGGGAGCCTTCCTTCTACAGATTCAATCAACTTGAAATAAAAAAAATATTTTGGAAATGTGTCTCATTATAAGTAGGGATAATATGGCTTCTTTGTCATTTATGTCTCGGTCATTTCTTTCTCTCATCTCATTGGTGTAGTGAAGACTTGGGACACTTTATTGAGTAAAGAGTCAGAACAGTGGGCTCTCTTATCTCATTCTACATTTTAGAAGAAATGTTCTCACTTTGCCCCAGCTCAGTACATCACTGCCTATAGGTTTGTTCTATATAGCCTTTCTGATAGGGAAGTATGTTTCCTCTATTCCTAATTTCTTCAAGGCTTTAATCATGAAGGCATGTTAAAATTCATCAAAGTTCTTTTCAGCATCAATTGAACTAAATATATAATTTCTGTCCTCAAGTCTATTTATGCGCTGTATTAAATTCATTGATTTGCATATGTTAAGCCGACTGTTGCATGATTGGAATGAAACCAACTTGGTCATCGTGTATGATCTTTTTAAAAAATATGTAGTATTTTATTTCTTATTTGAGAACTTTACAATTTGTACAATGTAGTTTGATCATATTCACCCCATTTCTAACTCCTCTCAGATTCAACCCACTCCTTCTAAATTCCCTATCTTCTATTTTTTTTTTTAAAGTAACTCAGTGAGTCCATTTTGTACTGCTGATATACTAAGGTTGTGGGGCAAGCCATTAGAATGCGGTTGATCTACCTGGGACTGTCCTTAAAGAGAACTGACTATTCTTCCCCCAAAGCCAACTGTCAATAGTTCCTTAGCTAATAATGGAGGCTCAGGAGTCCCTTCTCACTAGTTGCTAGGGTGTTGACTGGCTTGATCTTGTGTGGGCCATCAAAGCTGCTTTAGAGTTCATGAGTGCAGTGACTCTGTCATATCCAGAAGACAGTGTTTGCTCTTTCCTCCCTGACGTCTAACTCTGACAAATTTTTACCCCACTTCCACAATGGTCCTTGAGTCTTGGAATGAGGTGACGTGGTACAGACGTCACATTTGTAACTGAGCACACCATGAACACTTATTCTCTGCATGTTGATGGGTCATGGGCTTCTCTGTTGATGTACTTCACAAAGATACTTCTCCAGGGAGGTCTAAGAGCTACTCTAAGCTATTAGTTTAGAAATATAAATTTAAGGGGTAATTTGATATTGTTTCCATTTAGCAAAATAATAGTAATAGGTTCACAATAGCCAGGAAATTGAATCTGCTTTGATATTCATATACTGGTGAAAGAATAAAGGAAATGTGGTGCATGGACACGATGGAACTTCGTGTACTGTGAAGAAAAATGAAATCATGACATTTTCATGGATAGAACTAGAACTAGAAATCAGTATGTATAGTGAAAAGAAGGTAGACTCTGAAGATGAGCGTTTTCAATCTTACATGCAGTACCTAGGTTTATGTGTGTGTTTGCCTTTACAGCTATGTGTGTAAATCAAACCAGAAAATGGATATAGAGAGAAACAGGAGATCTAAGGTGGGTATGGTAATGAATGCACATGTCGAGAAAGTAGAAAGAAACCCTTTGTGGAGGGGTGTAGGGAAAGAGCCAGAGTTACGCAGGACAAAGAAGGCAGGTGGAGAGGAGGAACAGAAAGCAAAATACAATGACATATGTGTATTAAAATGTCACAATGAAACCTATTGCTTTATATGCTAACCTAAAATTTTAATTTTAAAATGTGCTGGGGAGATATATCTCAGTGCAGAAATTCTGAGTAAGTGGGGCGATCTGAGTTTGACCCTCAGAACTCATATTAACAGCCAAGTGCTGCAAGCTTTCAATCCCAGCAGTGAAGAGGCAGAGACAGGGGCATCCCAGGACTCATTAGCTAGGAAGCAGAACTTTAATTTACCAGCTTTTGGTCTCAAAACAAAGTGGACAGTTCCTGAGGAAAACATCTGTGATTGACCTCTGATCTCTAAGTACACACATTCTGCACCCACACAGGCATGAACACACACATGTAGAGAGAGAGACACACACACAGACAGAGAGACAGAGACAAAGACACAGAGACTCGGTGTTTTATGACCATGAACAGCTCTTATAAAGAAAAGCATTTATTTGTAGCTAGCTTACAGTTTCAGAGGTTTAGTCCATTATCATCATGACAGGTAGACATAGTGTTGGAGATGTAGCTGAGAATCTACATCAGGATTCACAGGTAGCAGGAAGAGAGACACTGGGCCTGGCTTGGGTCCCCAAAGCCCATCCACAGTGACACACTTCCTCCAACAAGATCATATCTACTCCAACAAAGCCACACCTCCTAATCCTTTCCAAGTAGTGCTGCTTCCTAAAGACTAAGCATTTAAATACATGACCTATGGGAGTCATTCTTATTCAAACCACAACCATTGATACCCCACTCCCCCCACCCCCTACACGGGTGAGAATTTAAAAAAAATACTAAACAAGTACAGACATTTTATTTTATTCCCTAAACAGTATAGTAGGAAAACTATTTACATAATAGTCTCATTATATTACAGCTTATAAGGAATTCAGATTTAAAATTTATTTGGTGGATGTGTATATTACATATGAACATGATTCCAAGTTATGTAAAGAACTTCACTTCCAGTTTTGGTTTCTATGGGAATCCTAGAACCAGTCCCTCCCCCTGCCCCCCCCCCCGAAATCTGAGTAGCCTTGACTTTAGGTAGACACGCAGTATATGTTATATCTATTCATGGGGGTGGGGCTGATGAAAAAGTCTTCACAAAGGCTCCCGCTGTTTCCCAGCATTAATTTGGATAACACATTTAAGGTCTCCTTTACAGGTCCCAGTCTTCATCACTCAGCTGACCTATTCCAGGTTGTTTCCAAATTTGAATAATTGTTCAATTTCTTCCTGTAGAATTCAGTTTTGAGTTAAAAGTCCAGGAATGTTAATTTTGGAAAAACTGACAAAAATTCATTTTCTGATTGCCTGCTGTGATAGTCCAAAGGTCAGGGCTTCCTGGAGTTTTATTTGAGACACCTGGTGGCCTTTGGGGCCATCCTGGGTCCTGAGGTGGCTGGGAGTGTTCTTCGCCAGGATCTGAGCATCCCTGAGCAAAGGTGAGGAAGCAGCGCTCCCTGGTGGCATCTTGGAAACACCAGCTAACCCAGTCGTAACTGTGGACCGGGTTTCTGCTTTTCCTTCTATGAAACAGCTGTTGACCCCTGAACTTCCATGTTAGGACAAGTTTTTCTTTTTAGCAAACAATGTAATAGACTACATAAAGCATAGCAGAAAATCCTCAATTACTATTGGAATAAAAGAGTAGGGGGTTACACAAGGATTCCTTTTTTTAAAAAATTACATTTTGTTTATATGTGCTTTTGTGTTTTGTGAAGGTCAAAGGACAACTTGTGTGAGTCTGTTTTTCCCTTCCCTCATGTGGGATTCAGGAACAGAATGCAGGTCCAAAGGTCTAGTGGCAAGTACTTTTCTCTGCTGGGCCATCTTGCTGGTCCCACATGTCCATTCTCATTTTGTGCCTGATACAGTGCTAAGAATTTTCATGACTGCTCATCGGTCAGAATAATTTTCTTACAACAATCCTCAGGTAAGCAATTTTATGATTTCCACTCTGCAGATGTGGAAACTGAGGCAGTCATTAAATAACAGTAAACACAGGAAGAAGTAAAAATACCCCTGAGTTTCCCTTGCAACAGTTCCCTTTTCCCTCATTACATGCCACTGCTCTAAGTAATGTGGACACCATAAGAGGAGAAAAATAACACACACCAAGACATCTTATAGAAAGAATCTAATTTTTAAAAAGAAACTAGATATGAAGACAATCAAAAATGTAAGAGTGATTCTCTTGTCTTAGGGGAGTTCTACCTCCCAAGGACACAGTGATGGTAATGCTGCCATATACTTAGAGCTATAATTCCAGGCAGCAAACTGCCTCCCTGATTTTGGCTAATGAGCCTTGACCAAATCTTGTAAAATTCTTTTACCAGGTTCCTTCCCTGAGGTCAGATTTTCCTGGGGAACACCAGATATGAGTTTCTCTTTCTGGGCCAAACAAGGGCCTTTTTCTTTTCTGGAAGGTGATTTTAGAAGCTCATTATGTTTCCAGAAGAATCTCCCCACATCAGGAGCAACCTCAATGGTAGTTTGAAAGCTTAGGATATCCCCTCGTCAGACATCTTCCCAGTGACTGACACGTCAGTACACAGAGTATGCTTGAGCACCCAGTGACTCTCACCTACACAGTGAGCAGTGGCTTCAGTGTTCACAGCTTTCTCAAATCTTAGTTTTAGCTTATTGTAAAGGTTTTCAGAGGCAAGAAAGGGTTCTTTTCCAATAGATGCAGTTTAATAACTCATGCTTGGAACAGTTTTTTAAGGCCTCATAAATATCATTCATTATCATGTCCAGGAACAACTTTACCTGGAGCTCTTTCATCTGTTCAACTTCATTACAGATGGTGGTGTTTTTACTCTCATGTCAGACCAAGAAGATGTTAGCTGCCAGGCTCCTGTCATGAGAAGGAGAACAGAAAGCTGCTTCTGAGACTGACTTCCCAGAAATAGCCTAGAGAGACCTAAGGGCCTGTGCTTACAGTTGGTGTATTGTGCAGTCTATTACTGCACCAAACACAGGATACTTAAAAGACAAAATATTATTTGGGCTCACAACTTTGGAGATAGAAGTTCATACTTAATTGGTCCGTTAGGCTAGGGCAGCAGGAAAGATGGCACATGGGTCATGATAGAGCAAAACTGTTCACAGTTGAGAACAGAAGAAATGAAGAAGGCTCTGGGTCCCTTGTATCCCTCCTAAGGGTACACACTCAGTGACCTAACTACTTATCACAGGCCCATGTCTAAGAGACTGAACCTCCAACATGTGGGCCCCTGGGGATACTGAGCACCAGTCACAGCAGTTAGCTAGTCTTTGTCCTCAGAAGCTACTTAGCATCCCAGCTCACCCCCACATTCTGCCCCATGAGCTGAGAAAATGCAAGTACATCTCTTCTTCTCTTCCACTAGCTGGAAGAAAAAACTTCATATGATATCCTAAAGGACGCAGAAAAGACTAAACTAACATTTGTAGTTCTTTGCAGTTTTTGAATGTATGAGGATTGTATGATTGACTGATTTCTAATGATCTCAATATGCAGAGATCATACCTTGGCCTTCGATTTCCTAAATGTCTTTCCCTTTAAGACTCACAAATCCAGAAAAAGATGCTTTGATCAAGCTAACTACAACCACAATAATAACAAGACAGATCTGGAAGACAGGCCTATTTTCAGTGCCAGGAATTGTGTCCTCTTTCATTCTATGAATCCCTAGGTGCTTCCCATTTCTCAGTCCTAGAAACTGGTATCTGGTGTGTATGAGAAAAGGAAACTGAAACTTCAGTTATTTCTGCCATAGACTCAATGCATGTCCCCTAAATGTACATGTCGGAGCTTTAACCCTCAGCATGGCTATATTTGGAGATGGGGCCTCTAGGGAGGTAGCTAAGGTTACATGAAGCCATTAAGGTGGGTCTCTGATATCCTAGGATTAGTGTGTATCTTAGTTTGCTCTACAACTGCTGTGATAAAATACCATGATCTAAAGCATCTTGGGGAGGACAGGATTTATTTCAGATTAACTGTTGTAGTCCACCCCAAAGGCAAGCCAAGAACTGAAGGCAGAAACTAGAGGCAAGAACTTGCTTAAGGGGGTGGGGCTGGGGTGGGGATGCTATCTTCGAGGTCTGCAGAGGATGAACTTCAGGGAGGCAAGAAAGCAGCATTGTGGGCAGTTTGGTTCAATACAGCTCAGTTGTTGGTTAATTCTGAGAGTCTGACTCTGTACAGTTTATTTTAGGTATATTTAAGTATAACACAATTTGGTGAGTACTTTCCTGGTGATAATTAAGTTAATTCCTTGTGTTCAGTAGCTGGTGTTGGTCCAAACCTTGAGAATCTGACCCTAATAATTTATTTTAGGTTTATTTAAGCACAGCACAATTTGATAAAAACTTATTCTGCTGATAACTAACTCAATCCTATGTTCACAACAAAACATACATAAATCTCTTTGAGGAACAAATTAAACTAAGTATAGATTGGATGTGAGCACATTGAAACTCTCTATAAAGTCCATAAAGGTAGGTTCTATAGACTGACTGAGAAAAACCAATTTATGATAAGGATCTTGGGGAGGTCTGGGGTTGGAAAGTTTTAGCCACACAGTAGAACAAAGGTCACTAGGCTAGTAAACATGTTAGATCCCAGCCTTCTGGGTGGATAAGAGGTATTGCATTTCTTCCCTTAAAGGAATAGCCCTTGTGCTTAACTAATGTTCTGCTAGGGCTTATCTCTAAGGATTCTTGGCATATCATATGGTGAACCCAACATGGCGCTGGGTGAAATAAAAATTCCTGGCATGTATCTGCCACATGGTAAAGCCAATACAGTGTCAGAGCCTCTCATGTATAGAGGGCATGCCCCTAGGCGTGGCTATGTAAATTCATGCCCACCCATTCTCTTAATGGGAGATGCCACATGGCAGTCCTTCTCTCTCTTCTCCCACCTCCTCATCTTTTTCTTTCTCCTCTCCCATTTTTCTCTGGATACCCGCTCAGTAACTCCCTTGAACCCACTCAGTAACTCTCTTGTATGGCATCTGGTAGTATATGTGTGTGCCTGATCTCATATGTGAAACCAACATTATCTGTGAGCACAAAGCCCCCTGTGCCTCCTATAGAAAATGAAGCAGAAGCCATGGAGGAATGACACTTATTGGTTTGTTCTTCATGACTTCCTCAGCCTGCTTTCTTATACCACCCAGAGCCACCTGCCTACGAGTGGGAATGCCCCCAGTACATTGGGACCTCCTTCCTACATCAATCATTAATCAGAAAATGCCCTGTATTTGTCCAGGAGACTGGATAGAGATATTTTCTCAGTGGAAGTTCCTCTTCCCAGATATGTCTAGGTTTGTTGTAAGTTGATAAAACCCAATTCGCTCAGTGTCCTTGCAAGAATAATCACCAGAGACTCCTATTTCCCTCTCTTCTTGAGAACTGAGGAAAGACTAGGACACAGGGAGAAGGTAACTTTACAAGCAAGGGAAAGAGCGTTCACATAACCAAGTTTACTAGCATCTTGACTATGGACTTCTATGGACTTCTAGCTTTCAAAATATGAAAAGCCAACCTGACCCAGGCTTCTGTATGTATGTCTGTCCTTTCCTTATTTCCCCCCTGCTCCTAGCCAGGGTTTCAGTATCTAAGCCACAGGGGATTTTGAAAAGCAGCATAAACAAAGCAAGACACAATATAAGGTCACAGTTTCTAAAGGGTCTGTGGATAGAACTATGCCTCAATAAAACCATGTTGAGTGTAAACATCTGGATGTAGGCATTTAAAAATATTATTCTTAGAACTACTTCAAAGACATCACCAGACTGCCAATAAGGTCAATGATGCAAACCCAAACAAAAAAAAAACACACAAAAACAAAACAACCCCCCTTCTGACCTCTTTCTGTGGTGAGGGTATGTCTCTTAAGTTGTTTTAAACCAAAAATTGTAGTAGGGTGTAATATAACTGGTCTATGACTTTTAACTATGTGAGAATTATTTTTTGATACAGTCATATGGGGAAGAACATTATACAAAATCCTCAAAGACAGTAGCTTTTACTAAGCATTTATACTGAGTCTGAGTCACTAACACCATGTAACCTTATGTATAGACATCAAATGTTTAGTTTACATGTGCATGTACCATATGCGCTGCAGCATACTATCTAAGTCTGTCAGAGGACAGCTAACTTCGCAATAAATTTGACAAGGAAATAAAATACCATTATTGATTGGCCAGGGTCCCTCCTGCATGGCAGAGCTGCTGATGTATGAAATGGAAAGAACTCACACACTTAGTGACAATGTAGAGAGAAGATGTCCAGGAAGGTGCACTAAACTGCTAGGGAAGTGGGGAGGTTGGTGTTTCTCCTGTGCCAGACACTGTAAAGGGCCAGTGGTGTTTAACAAGGCCTAAGGAAACCAAGAAGCCTTTCTTGGAGAAATAATAACTGATGGACTCCACAGCTCACACATCCTTTAACAGCAAGCACAAGGCAAGTGTTGGTAAGGATATAGAGACTGGAATCTCCATCTTTTGGTGAGAACGCAAAAATGACATAGCCATTTGGGAATTCCACAAAAACTTAAATATAAACACAGCATAGGGTCAAATGGTCTGACTTCTGAGCATTTATCCAAAAGAACTGATGTAATAGCCCAGAGAGTGAGAAAACATTCTTTATAATAGTTAGGATGTAACCTAGTCTCAAAGTAACTGCTTGCAATAGTTAGGATATGGTCAACCCTAAAAGTAACTACTTGCAATAGTTACAATAGTTAGATTGTGGCCTAGCCTAAGAGTTTCTTGACAAGTGAAACAACTATGTCTATATATCAAAATACTACTTAGTCTTGAAAAAGTGTAACAACACAGTTGTATTTTGAGTAAATACTATGTGACATGAAGACAAGTATGCCACAATTCTATTCATAGGAGGTATTTATTTAAAGTAATCAAATCCACAGAGTTAAAGGTTAGCAGAGACTGGGTGAAAAAGCAATGGAGGGTTAGTAATCTTGGTTTCAATCCAGCAAGATGAACAGACTCAAGAGATCTGCTGTACTCTGTTGTGCATGAAGTAATGCGTACCTAAAGATCTTGTTATAAGAGTTACTCTCACACTGTGTCCTTATTAAACAAAAACAACTGCTAAACCCAAGCCAAACCAAACCAAAACAGTGCTGTATAAAGTGTCAACTGAGAAATAAGCAGAGGTCCCATTTTTATAAATATATAAGTAGAATGGCTATAGAAATCAGTCGGTGAAATGGCTTAGTGGGTAAAGGTGCTTGTCACCAAGGCTGATCATGTCACCAAGGCTGGTCACATCAGTTCAGTTCCTGGGATGTACATGGTAGAAGGACAGAACTGAGGCCTGCAAGCTTTTCTCTGACTTCATACATGGGCTGTGGCCCCCAAGACCCTACACATATACACATGCAAATAAATAAATAAAAGCAACTGTAAACTTTGGTGGGAAATTTCCTTTGTATTGTATTGGCTTATAGAAATAAATGGCAGAAAACAGGCAATATATGAGAGAAATATGGCCTCCAATGACCCATCCTAAGAAAGAGAATGGGTGCTGGGTGCATGGCAGCAGCCATTTAATGTACTTGAAGACACCTAGGCAGCCCAACCAACTCTGCAAACGCATGAAAGGCTGGTGAGTTTAAACGGGGACTTACTCATGATTATCCGTAGGATTATTTAAAATTTTGGAAGGCACTTGACCATAGAGAAAAGACATTCATAAATAGTCTCATCATTTGGTTTCAGGATTCTTTTATAGGATTTGGCCCTAAATAATTACAGATGAGAAGATGTTTGCCACAATGTTGCTTTTAAACAGAAAAAATTTAATAATCAGGAAACAAGTCACTGCATATATCTTTTACCAGGCTGCAGAGATGGCTCAGGGGTCAAGAGCACTTGTTCCTTTTCCAGAGAACCAGAGTTGTGCCGTAGCACCCACTTCCAGATTCCTCCTCTGGCCCAGCGGGGAGAGGGGGACGACAACATGGCAGGGTGGAGGGGGAACACTCGCACACATGAGGTATACACTTATAAAGACATATGCATAAAAATAAAAATCTTAAAAAATATGCTGTCACTAAAGGTATGAACACTAAGGCAAAGTAATAGCCTGGTTTATATAGAGTTCTAGTACAGTCAGGACTACAGGAGAAAGCCCCTGCCTCAAAAACCAAAACAAACAAACAAAAAAGACAAAATATAAGAATTTACATTAGGTTTTAAAAAGTTGCAAATTGAACATAGCTATGGCCTTCATGTATTTGATATATTTATGTGTATTCGTGTGTGAATTTAAGCGTGCACAAGAGGGCAGAGGTCAAGCTAGAGCGTGGGTCTTTCCACTTGACCTTGATTTGAAACAGGCTTTCATTTTTCCTCTGCAGGCCAGGCTAGCGGGCCACTAAGATCTAGGGATCCTCTTGTCTCCGCCTCTCACCTTCCCCTCAAAGCTCTGGGCTTCCTGTTTGGGAATTGTTTTATTTGGTCAGCAGATGTTGGATGTCCAGTTCTTGAATAACACAGATCCTGCCTTAGGAGAACTTTGAGTGGTGGGAGGCAGAAAACGAGATAAACCAACTAAACATCACAATAGGTGATGAGCACTCAAAAAAAAAAAAAAATTGAGGACAAGAGAATAAATTGGCTATTGCAGGTCCTCTGGCAGAAGGCGTGGGAATTCAGAGCCGACCTGCTATTGAGGGCGGGGTCTGGCAGCCAAGGCTGCTCTCGGACGCTGCTGGCGGGGGCAGACGCGTGTAGGTTGGGCACGCGCGGACTAGGTGAAGCGGATCACGTGACCCGAGAGGCGGGAGTTGGTGAGCGGAGTTTGGCTGGGCGTTCTCCTGGTTGTGAGACGGGCGGGGCCGATAACCAAATAAACTCAAGGTCTCCCGAGCGGCTGGGGGCGGGGCCGACGACTCTTGCCGAGCCTTGCGGAGTCCGGAGCACAGGCCTTCCGCTGAGTTGATCTTAAGGTTGCTGGTCGCTGTGTCCGCACGTTCCACGGTCGGGCTGAGCCGAGCGCTGCAATGGCGACCTTTGTGAGCGAGCTGGAGGCGGCCAAGAAGAACTTGAGCGAGGCGCTGGGGGACAACGTGAAACAGTAAGAACCGGGGGGGGGGGGCAGCCTTGGGGCCTGTGCGTGGGCGTGCTCCTGGCCTGGGGCTGCCATAGTCCCTGGACTCCCTAACCTCCGGGAGGGCCGAGGCGCCTTGCGGTCGCCTTCAGCTCCTGCCCGGGACTTGAGGTGCTGGAGGACCGTCTCCCGGGAGCCCTTGACACCCGGGATGCCCGTGTGGGGCGGGAGCTGCGCCCTGGACGCCAGGGGGCCGGCGGAGCTAGGGCGGGGGATCGGGAGGGCTTCCTGGAGGCGGAAGCCTGCGGTGCTCTGGGCCAGCGGGGCTGCGATGAGCAGCCGTTTGAAAGCGGGTTGGGAAGGCACACAGACCCCAGGTGAAGTCGGTCACCGGACAGACAGACACCACAGCATCCGCAGGGAAGGCAGCCTGGCCGGCCGCAGGACGCCGTTCCAGCTCTCTTTATGTATAACTAACCCTCCAAAGGGGTGTGAGATCTGCAGTTACTACTACCATTTGATAGACAGGACACCAATCCCCGAGAGGTTAGTTATTCCCCGAAAGCCACCGGCCGAGGATGGGACCATGGCTTCTGGTTCCAGCTGTGTGATACTTTACAGCACTTGTTAAGGACCCCCAGGCGCCCACTCAGACTGTCAGCAGTGGCGGGAACAGTGACAGACAGTTCCTTCAGCTGCATCCTACCGCAGTCCGAGGAAGGGCTTCAATCTTTTGGGAACCTCAACTTTGGTAAACGCCAGGAAGGGCGTTGATGCAGAAAAGGTTGTCCAGAGCTGGCGTCTGTTGATAGAAAGGCTCACAAGAAAGAGTGTGGCTGCAGGCTTCTCACCGGAGTCCTGCTTTAGTAAAAGGCTTTAAATACTACTAATTATTATTACTTGTAGATCTTGAGTATCAGGGTTAAAAGAGATGCCCAGGGAAAGGATAAGACATGCCCAGCTGTGGGCCTAGGCTTCTCAATGCACAGTCACAGCTAAGTGTCTTAGTGTATGCATTTTGGTGGCTCACTCTCTCTTTACATTTTTTCTGGTGAGTGAGACGAGCATATATCTGATACAGTATGAAACTAGGACCCATGGAAGTTACACGAGGGGTTTTTGTTGAGATGACTAGAAAGTTGCAGGTTTATAGCCTGAGAGGGAGAAAGAGGTCTTAAGGTATATATTGTAGTGTTGGATTTTTAAAAAAAATTTCATTGAGAGGTTTTAAGCTGACTGAAGTGAGGGGCTCTTTTTCCTTTTATATGTTTTCAGTCTAATCATCCTGCTTCACGACCTTCACACCAAGCTTCATGGGCAGCCAGATAGTGTCACATAAGGACCCTCTGAGATACAAGGAGGAAATTAAAATTTAAAATGATTTTAATAGGTAAAAATGCCAACTTTTTGCCTTCATTAGAATGGCTTTTATAATACTGAGTGATACAACTTAGGTTTAGAAAGCATGTCATGAGAATTGTCTCTTCCCTACACAGTGCTCACAGTGGAAGTGACTAGTCTAAATCTCAAAGGCATGGCTTGTGTGTATGATTGGCTTTAACTCTGCTTAGCTGCTGTGCCTTCCAGGATCACACAGTAAATTCAGAGTCGACAAGAATATTTTTGAAGTTAGCAGCATTCCCTGTCCCATCTGTAAAGGTCAAGCTCACTGTGGTGTTAGTGAAATATGGGTGCTGCATCTAAATTTTATTGATTTGTAGTGTGAAGGCACAAGTCTTTGTGCCAGGGATACAGTTAATGATTCGACATAGAATTGTGTGGGATTGTTCTCCATTCCTGTCTCCAGTCTTCGATCACTTGGAAATGTGCCTTTTGGTTTAGCTTGTTTTACAAGCTTGACTCTACAATTCCTCCTAAGCAGTTTGCTTTACATTCTTTACTGTGACCATTTAAATGTGATCCTTGGCAGTGAGTGAAAGAAGCTTGTACAGAGGGCATGGATGTGAATGAACCAGTTACTGGTTTATCCAGTGGTCCAAATGTTAAAACCAAGGATTTTCTGTTTTTCCTATCCAGGAATATTTTCCTTTTGGTGAGGTGTTTAGAAACTCAGTTTTTCTGCTGATTAGATTAAAACTTGAGCTCACCTGAAAGAAAGCATGGCACCCAGAATAATAATAAGTACAGGTCACCAGTTTCCTCTCCATAAAAGTGCATATTTAGGAATGAAGCCCCTATGTAGGCTTCTGGAGGGCAGCCTTTGAAGAGATGCATTAGCCCTGAGTTCATACCAGCCTCCTTTTAGGGAGAAAAGATGTTTCTTGTTAGACTTCTGCCTCTTGGGTGTGTTTATTTGCTAGGCCTGGTGTGACAGAATGCCATGGGCTTGTGGCTTAAACCACAGCAATTCATTTTCTCACAGCTCTGGAGGTTGTAAATCCAAGGCCAGTATGTTGGAAGGGGTGGGTTTCTTCTGTGGACTTTCTGTAGGAGTCTGGAGTGTCTGCCCCTTCTCCAATGCTAACCAGGCAGAATGGATTAGGAGTCACCCTCATGGGCTCCTCCTAACTCAGGTGTATCTTTATATACCAAGGTATATTTTTATATGACAAGATATTGGACCTTCCCCAGAGGAGCTCTGGGAGGCTTCCCACAGCTCAGCCACTGACACTGGGGTTTATGAACTTTTCTTGCCTGGGTTGGAGCACCTAGAGTGAACCTAGGGCAGAGTCTGTAGTTTTATTGTTATTCCTCCTTCTCCAGGTACTGGGCCAACTTAAAGTTGTGGTTCAAGCAGAAGATCAGCAAAGAAGAGTTTGACCTTGAAGCCCACAGACTCCTCACACAGGACAATGGTAGTTTTTCATTCTCCACATTTACAATAAGCACTTTGGGTTTTGATGGTGTGTAAGGTAATCTTAACAGTATTGGATGTTGGGGGTGAGGGAACATTTAAAGTATTTACAAGCTAAGCTAATGTTCTTATGCTAATACTCTGACCTGTGACAACCTTCCTGTTTTTCAGTCCATTCTCACAATGATTTCCTCCTGGCCATCCTTACACGGTGTCAGATTTTGGTTTCTACACCAGGTAAGGGCATGGTAATATTTCCAGTGTGGATCACTTGGCAAAGCAGGGCGGCACTGGGACTTAGCTTTTTTATCAGACACTACTCAGATTTGCAAAGGAAATGTTCTCTGAATTACCCAGAACCCCCCCCAAGAAGTTATGTAGGTGATAATTATTGTATATACACATATACACACACTCTTAACAGATAATTTCCTCATATTTATTACTTTTACTCCCCACTCAGCTTGCTACATTCCAGATGAAGTAACAAGGAGAGGGTTCAGTCAGGATTCAGAAAATGAAGGGGGAGTAGGTGGTGGCACAGGGCACTAGGAGGGATGGATGTTCAGGAGGCTCTTGAGGAAACCACGCTGTAGAAACCAGGGCTTCTGCTGTGCTTGGAGCCAAACCATACCCAGAAGATAAGAGCTTTGTGTCTGTTTGGGAAATAGGTGGTGGGAAGGTTGGTGAAGACTGAGTGTAGCTGGTTGTAGATAGAACATCAATTGTTCATGTACTTGTCCTTTGACCAATTTTAGTAAGACAAAGGTTAAGTAAGTGCTTTGAAAACTTCCCTTGTGATAAAGCTGTCTTGGACCTTGTTAAAAATCAAGGTTCATGGGTACTTCCTACCACTGTAGATTAAAGTCAACTTTTTCTTTGGTTAAGACAAGGGTGATTCTGGATATCTTAAAGCACAGGCAGGAAATGACTGGTGTTTTGTGTTACCCCTTAAAAATTTTTGTTTTTTATTATTTTTACTTATGTGTCTGTATATGTATCTATGTGCACAGTGAAACAGTTACAAGTATCATATTCCCTTGGAGCTGTAGTTATGGGCAGTTGTGAGTCATCCTGTGTGGGTGCTGGGAACTGAATCCAGGTCCTCTGCTAAATCAGCTCTCTAGCCCCTGTATTATACCTCTTAATCATTTTAACTAACTTGGTTTATTTGATTAAGACTTCAGCTACTATCTTAACATCTAATTCTCTTAGAGAGGCTGTTGCTGTTAAGTGTAGCATATAGTGCTTGTTCTTCTGAAAGGTTGGCACTAGAGAAGGTGGCTCCCTTACCCCCTACACACCATCATCACACATTGCCCTGTGCCAGGTTTCAGGTATTCTGTTTAACTTAAATAGAAGTGGACTTTCGCCAGCTTTCTTTTATGTTTGTCTAAAATCGGGTCATAATAATCTGTGTTTGAGCAGAAGAGCCAGCCTCGTGAGGATTGGCTCCTAGGTGGCATATCAAGAGTGCCACATTCCCAGCAGGCAAGTGCAATGGGCAGAGAAAACACAGGCTGGTGGGAGGCAAGGGACAGGCTCAAGATTAGACTTTGTCACCAGTGTAATTAATACTTGATGATTCTTAGCTTTTACACTTAAGAAATAGATACAGTAACATTTACCAAGAGAAAAAGAGGAAAGAATATGTAAAGTAGTATATTTCCAAGTGGTGCTGGTAAGTATATACTTGGCTGATTAATTAAAATCTCAGTATTCTTGGATGTATTTTATTGGTTATACAATTTTATAATTGATTTATAGTTAAACATTTTTAATAATATTATTTATTGAGGAGAACATGTTAGATAATCTTCACAGCCACTCTTCAGGGTATTGTTAGCCTCTTTAATAGATACGAATATGATCAGCAGAACAAAACAAAAATTTAAAAGTTTGCCTGAGGCCCTGTCTACTGTAGCCTTGGCTCAGAAGCAGCACTGTGGGGCCGGCCCCCTTTCTGGCTGTTCTTCCTTGCTTGTGTCTTTACCTCAAGTGCTATCTACACAGCAGCTTGCTCCTAAGCTCAGTTTGTATTCTGCAGTCGCCCCTTCCTGCTGGCACCTAGCATCCAGTTTTAGTTGCAGGAATAGATTTCTTTGGGGAATTATTTAACTGTAGAACCCAGGTGTAGTAGTATGTTTCTGGCCTGGACTTTCAGGCCTAGCTCTGAGATTCGAACCCACTCGTAGCCCCATAGAAACACACAGATGCTTACATTAATTTTATGCTGATTGACTTAGGGCCCAGGCATATAACTTGCTAACTTCTTTATCTTAACTCAACCCATAATTCTTATCTTATTTAACCATTCGGCTCGGTGCCTTTTCTCAGCAGCATTTCAACTTCTTTCCTCTGCGTCTCCTGGCATCTCTGCTCTGTTCTTCCTGTTCCCAGAGTTTTCCCAGTCTGGTAGTTTTGCCCATACTTCCTGTCTGCCTCTTGCCAATCATCATTTTTATTAAACCAGTAGGTGGGACAATTATTTACAATGCGACAGAGCACAATCCCACTACACCCAGGTTATTCTTCCACTCAAAGCTTTACTAACTATCCCTCCAAACCAAAACAGAACAAAATGAAAGCTCTTAACCCATTAAAATGATAATAATTGAGGCTGGGGAGATAGCTCAGTGGTTAAGTGCTCTTCCTGCTCTTGCAGAGTACCAGTTCAGTTCCCAGCACACACACATGGCAGCTCACAACCATCTGTAGCTCCAATTCCAGGGGATATGATACTCTTTGGGCTCTGTGGGCATCAGGCATATTTGTGATGCATATATGAACATGCAGACAAACACTCATATTCATAAAATAAAAATAAATCTTAAAAACCTGGCATAACCTGTTACTACAATTATGAGGTTTTTTTTTTTTTTTTTTTTTTTTTTTTTAATGGTTTTGGTGATGGAGCTTGGTGGTTAAAAATACATACTGTTCTTGGAGAGGACCCAGGTTTGGTTCCCAGCACCCATGTTACATGGCTTACAGCTTCCTATAAGTCTAGTTCCAGGGGATCCAAAGCCCCCAGCCTCCTCAGGCATATACAACCATGTACACATTATCCCCCACCACATACACAGATAAACAGACATACACAAACACAGACTACACAGATAGACATATGGGGGCGGGGAGAAGAGGAGAGAGAGAGAAAGAGAGAGAACAAATACATATTTAAAAACTATTTTGGAGGAGTTTTTCTTTAAAATTACTATTTTGGAGTTATTTTTCCAGGTGTAATTATATATATTAAACACTGTATTCATAGTTCTAATCAACACAGCAAGTTCTTGGGAAAGGCTGCTTCTTGCTAGTGCTCCTCATCCCAATGTACTCACTGCGTATTCTGTTCTTACGTTGAGTCGTCCATTGTCCCTCATTATTGCTCACACCCACTTCTGGATCTGTTAGCTTCACTGTCTGTTACTTTGCCTTATTACCCTTGTCCTTTGAAAGTTCTGCAGTTTTTCTCGGCTTTTTGTTTAATATATTCTTGAATTTAGCAGCTTTTATAGTATTTTCTTCTAGTTTGATGGATACATGTGTTTTCACACTTTACTGGAGATACCAGATGGATATGGGTCAGTCTTTTTACCTTTCATGTCTACAACATTCATGCATGTTCAGTTAGCTGGGTTTTTGTTTGTTTGTTTGTTTGTTTGTTTTTGTTGTTGTTGTTGTTTTTTAATTCATGTGCCATTATTTGGATGTGGTTTACTACCTATGGGTCAAGTATTAGGATCTTAGATTTCAGTGTGGATGGCAGTGAGATATTGGGACATTCTTAGGCACTGGAGTAGCCATCTTTAGAAGCAAGACTAGATTAATGTGTCTTGGTACTCCTGATTGTATTTTTCTCTTTTGGATGAATAGTTTTGCTGCATGGAACTCCTAAGTATTGAACTTGGAATCTTTCTGCCTTCCAAAATGCTGGGATCATGTGCCACTATGGTAGTTACTGCTGATCTTGGTAGAGTAATCAGGTTGTTGTAAGAACAAGCCAGACCCCTGATTATCTCTTTGACTTACTGTTTGGTCATGCTCCCCACCCTCCAAATGTTGAGTGTGTTTCTTCTGTTGGTAAATATTTCATAATACCAAATATGATCAAGTGCCCATTTGGTGCTGTCCATTACAATAATAACAACCTATGGAGCTTTTGTTATAGAGTGACCTGACAGATCCAGCTGTTAGGAAGAAGTTTATGCTTTGTTCAAGGAAGCCAACATTCATACTGCTTATTTTAGCAGGTACCAGAAACACTGAGTATGGCTTGAGAAGAATTGTTCCCCTTCCTCCCCAGCCAGCTCATCTGTTATATGTACCCTGTCCTGTGCCACCCATGCCTGAAAGTGAGCAGAGCTGCTTTGTGGACATGGGAACTACATTTGCACCTAAGTCTGCACACAGTTTGGACTTCGCCATTGCTGCCTTAATGTTCTTAACTCTTGAACAAGGAGTGCCACATTTTAAAAATGATTGTTTTTATTGTTTGAGAATTTTATAATGAATATATTTTAATTAAATCTACCCCCAAGTTTCTATTTTATACTGAAGCTAGTCCATGGGTATGAGGAAAGGCATGCATGTGGATGATTTTTGAACATAGACCTTGCATTAATAATGACTTTTAGGCTTAACAAGCCCTCCTTCCTTCCTTGAGAGTCCCTTGTAAGCCTCCTTTGCCTGCCCTTTGCGGGTCACAGCTTCTCTGGCTAAGCTCTGGAAGACCTTGTTAGTCCACATTGGAACTTGAGACTTCATTTATTTCTTGTGGATTGCCTTCCTTTACTTTTATTTTTAGCCAGGTTTAAAAAAAATTTTTTAAAGATTTATTTATTATGCATACAGTATACAGAAGAGGGTACCAGATGTCATTGTAGATGGTTGTGAGCCACCATGTAGTTGCTGGGAATTGAACTCAGGACCTCTGGAAGAACAGTCAGCACTCTTAACCTCTGAGCCATCTCTCCAGCCCTTAGCCAGGTTTGAAAAAGATCATGTGTGTGTATGTTCAGTTCACCAACTTGCCCCCACCCCTGAAACATTAATTAAAAATACAGGGCTGGGAAGATGGAAGCAGAAAGACCTGAATTTGGTCCCTAGAATCCATGTCAAAGCCAGGTATGGTGGGGTCCGCCTGCGTCTGCCATAATCGCTAGTTCAGCCAGGATCTAGTCTAGGTTCAGTGAGAGACCTGCCATGAGAAGTGCTGTGAAGTGACTGCAGAAAATACTGGACATTTACCTCTGGCCTCAATTACCTGAATTGAAAGTCCATGCTTTTAATCCCTGTTTTCATTTTCTGTTTTGGTTATTGTCTTTTTCACTGTGACTGTTGTTTTTCTCTCTTGTAGAGGGTGCTGGGTCCTTGCCCTGGACAGGGGGCTCTGCAGCCAAGCCTGGAAAACCCAAGGGCAAGAAGAAGCTGTCTTCTGTGCGTCAAAAATTTGATGTAGGTCATTCTCCAAAAGATCCTGGCAACTATGGGTTCAAGTACTAGTGGGATAAAATCGCTGTTTTTTTTTTGTTGTTGTCGTTTTTTTATTGCGGGGGTGGTGGTGTTGAGACAGGGTTTCTGTGTAGCCCTGGCTGTCCTGGAACTTACTTTGTAGACCAGGCTGGCTTTGAACTCAGAGATATGCCTGCTTCTCCCTCCCAAATGCTGGGACTAAAGGCACCACCACACCTGGCTATGTAGCTGTGGTTTTAAATATTACCTGCAGAGCTGAAAAAAAAAAAATGATTTAGGAAGAAAAAGTACTCAGAGATTGTAAGCACATCTTACAAATGTATTCTTGTCAGCATTTACATGTAGGTATTGGCATTAGCATTTCAGAGTCCCCAGTGATATCAGAGGCTGGGCTTGTTTTCTCTCCTTAGTCCAGTCTCAAATCAAAGGCGGCTGGTCAAGGGTTAGCCTGGAGCCTCTGGTAGCAAGCCTTTAGAGGTCAATATGGTTGGTGACTATGAAGCATTTGGCTATAAAACTTGTAAAGCTTTTGGAATATATGTTTTAGTTAGGGAGAGTTTTCCAAAAGTTTGTCATTCTAGACTTACCCACTCTATGCTTTGTGTCAGTAACATTACTCAACCTGGGGGTCTTCACTATCTCTAGAGGCATACCTGGTTTGAAATGGGTTGGATATGGCATAGCTTTATACTTAAGAAATAGACAAATGCCAGTATTATTTTTATTATATATACATGGATATTGTCTCCACTGCAAAGTCAAAGGTATCAGGAATAACTCTCCCAGTGATGGTGGAGTGTATGAATTTCATAGGAAGGCTGAAATGGTCACAAATGAACAAAGGTTGAGAACTTTAGATCATGCAAAGGCTGTGTGTTAGGAATGTAAGCAGATAGTCACAACAAAGAGCTGCTTCTGTCCTATAGCAGTAGCATAGGAATGTTTGTCAGAACCATCATTTCATAGGCTATGTAAATCCTAACTGAAGCATTAATTATATGTCTATACTTTAGAATCTACTTACAGATAAACTCCTGCAACTTTCTGAATATGGTTCTGTGTAGTATCTTCTGATTATTTTTAGCATAACGCCATACATTTTTGTGACCACCAAGGTATTATTTGAATATAATAAATGGCTGTGGGCATGGAGGTACACAGCTGGAATGCCAGCTCTTGGGAGGCTGAGGCAGGTATATTATGAGTTTGAGGCATATCTAGGTTATTAGGTAAAGCAAGACTGTTTCAGAAAGCTGAAGAACAGTCTTCCGTGTATGTAGCCATTGTTCCCTAAACTCACCACGTAAGGGGTGTGAATTTATGATTATTTGTGCATATCTTACTATTTGTAGTTTTGGTTGTGAGCCTAGCCTTTCATGGCTGAGCCATCTTTCCAGCTCACGATTGTCTTTTTACTTTGAAAATTTTAATACCCTCTGGTATAGTTTTGGTGGTCTTACTTTGAAGTAAGACCTTAGTTCTAGTAGGTGGGTTTTGTTGTTGTTTTTGTTTTTTGTTACTTGTTATTGCAGTGAATAATTTTGAAGTTTCCTTACTCAGCATAGATTTCAGCCTCAAAACCCCCTGTCTGGGGCTCAGCAGTTTGTGGCAAAGGATCCCCAAGATGATGATGATTTGAAGCTGTGTTCACACACAATGATGCTCCCTACACGAGGTCAGCTTGAAGGGAGGATGATCGTGACTGCCTATGAGCACGGGCTGGACAACGTCACTGAGGAAGCAGTGTCTGCTGTTGTGTGTGCTGTGGAGGTGGGTTTTGCTGTTGGTAGAAATAACTACAGATAATGGTTGATATGAGTTTATGTGTGTTTAAAGCTGATATTGACAAAAAGGAACTGAATGGCACTCAGGTTTCATATCTGTCATCATTAAGGGAAACACTTCATACTTCACAACCAAAGACTTTGCTTTTAGTTGACAGGTTTTTCAGAAAGGTTCCTTGCAACATCCATACTTCTGCTTATCTTATATTTTAATCTGTCAACATGGGAACAGTTTTAAGCAAAAACAAATCAGAAATTCTAGTGCTTCAAGTCACCTGTGTTTGAGGTAGTGCTGCATTTGAAGAGTGTCAAGTAGGCATCTGAGATCATTTGACTCATGTTCATTCACTTGTCAGTTACTTGTCAAAGTGTACCTTGCACTGATACTAGACAGCACTCAAGAACTCTAGATAATTTTCTGAGTCTCTCTTTCCTCATAGTCACTTCTGAGATAGTAGTTGCACTAGAAACATTGAATAAGTTCTGCTTGAAAACCTGCATTAAATTGCACAAGGATGTCTTGATAGGGAAGTCATAGAACCTAGCCTGATTCTGGCTCCCCATACTAACATATGCTGGGAGTGTTCTATTTTCATGTCCCCAACCACTTCTGATGTGCTTGGCTGTTCCAAAGGTGAAGAGAATTGAATAGACATGTACAGTATTCTCTGTTTGAGAACAAAAGCTCTTGCAATGATTTTGGTAGCCAGTGAATACCAGATCTTAAAACTTTTGTCTCATTTTAAGTCAAATGTCAAATTCATTTGCCTTTAAAAAAAATCTTACTTTAACAAAAATAATTTCTGAGAAGTGTCAGCTTAAGGGAAACAAAACACAATGCATTTGCCTTGGTTTTGAGGCCCCGTGTCATGTCCACTCTCAGCACTGCAAACTATGAAATAAAATCCACTTCAGAGAAAGACACTGCATGTAGAACAGCCTCTTTAGAGAGGGATCAAAGACAGCACACCTCTCTCCCATGCTCTCTGCATCAGCTTGGGCTCTTTTCAGGACATTTTTGTCATTCTGCATTACCAAATCAGGGACCATTTGGAATAGAAGGACCACTTGATAATAGAAGTTTTATCACTCGCTTTGGAGGAGCTTCTGCTATTTTTCTTTTCTTTTTTCAGAATCACCTCAAAGATATACTGACTTCAGTAGTGTCCAGAAGAAAGGCTTACCGGGTACGAGATGGCCATTTTAAATACGCCTTTGGTAGTAATGTGACTCCGCAGCCATACTTGAAGAACAGTGTGGTGGCTTACAACAGCTTGGTTGAAGGGTGAGTGGCCGCCTGAACTCTTGCGCCAGTTTTTTGCTGCCTGGTTGCTGACCTTATGTGAGAGGCTACTGTTAAAATAGCTGTTATTGTGTTTCTGCAAGATTTGACATCAACACAGGTTTTTTTTTTTTTTTTTTTTTTTTTTTTTAAGTCAAATGCTTTGTAGTAATTATTTTAGTACTTTTTTAACCAGAGGTAATTGTTAGATCACATCTCTCTTTGTGGTGTGGGTTGGAGTAGCTCCTCAGGTAGTGTTTCCTGATGGTGGCCTCTCCCTGGTGAGGAGGTGCCTGTTCCTGGCCTCAGGCTGGGTTTCTGATGGTGGGAAGAGAAGAAAGAGTGGTAGATGGATGTTATCCCTGCTATCCTTCATCTGACGCTCATGGCTGTAGCTCACAGTCATGGCCTGCACCCATGGCTTCTCATCTCAGCATTCTGCTGGACAGTCTACTCAGGACACCCATGGCCATTTTCAGTTGTAAGCCATTCTTTGGTGAGTTGGTTCAGGTTACCTTTATCCAGTATGCTTTCCCCATACCAGTAATTCAGTGTGCGTTTTAACCTTTGGAAAAGAATTGGCAGTGGTTACTACAGTGGCTGCACTTCTCTGAAGACTGGATTTCATCTGTCTGGTTATCTGGTAGTGGAGGATGGGAGGAAAGAGGGGATAATACAGGATCACAAAACATTTAAGACTAGGAGGCTGGCAGAGGTGCCAGTGGTGGAAATAACAGAAAGGGCAGATGTAAGGGGAGCTGGCAACACATGGACGAGCTGGTATGGTGGTATCTCAAAGCTGTAGAGACATGGTGACAAGGAGTGCCTTCTCACATTGGGGCTCCCTGTCTAGGTTTCCATCTGTGGTGAGTTGCTACCCAAACCTCACTCAGACATACCTGTTTGGGATTGTTTCATATTTGAGTCATTCTCTAGGGAAAAATGGGAAGTAGTGGTTCCTTGTAGTGAGGGTGTTGGGAATTGTCTCTGTCAGGGCTTTGCCCTGAGCCCTCCATTCCTGCCCCAGTCCCCAAGAAGCTGTCACTCCAGCAGAGCTACAGCCAGCTGATGTCTGAGCCACGGTTCTGCCCCCCCCCCCCGGGGCCTTCCCCTCTTTGTCTGTCCCTGCAAGTGTGTAGTTGTCTCATGTATCCTGATGGGACAGCCATGTCTGACTTCTCAGCTTGTCTTCGGCCTCTTTGTGGAAGTTACTAAGATCTGGGTGACGTTTTCCCCATATTCTCATTTTGCCTGCTGCTTTTCTTGTTGTTTATTTTTTAAGCTTGCTATCAATACAGTTTGCCTTCTCCATAATTTCTCAGATGTGTATCCTCAGTTACAGTGCTTTGTTGTTTGTTTTGTTTATGTGTATGTTTTGTTTTTCCAAACTGGAAACTCTTTAAGGGCAGGAAACAGTTTGGTTCAGTGCCCCCTGAGCTAAGTAAGTATATTAGTATTGTGAGAGGAGAGAGTAAATATGGCTGTATTATATTGTTTCCAGCCTGACATATGGAGCTTTTGAAAATCAAAATCATAATCATTGACTCTTTGTGTACACAGTGGTGGGTTTCTGATCATTTAGAGGTGTGTCCCAGCAGGCCTCTCTATTCTAGGTGTTCTCATATCTCCAGTCTAGCTACTGAGAATGTTTCTTTAAAAACTTCTTTTCCAGCCCTCCAGCCTTTTCTGCTCCCTGTGCCAGTCAGAATCCAGCTTCCCAGCCACACCCTGACGATGCTGAGCAGCAGGCTGCATTCCTGTTGGCATGCTCTGGGGACACTCTACCTGCATCTTTGCCTCCGGTGAACATGTACGACCTTTTTGAAGCTCTGCAGGTATTTCTTGGCTCCTACTTTACCTAGATTTATTGATACATTAATGTCTATGAACCTTTTATTAAAATAGACAAATATCCTACTTCAAACAATCCTGTAGTTCCTTATTTTCAGGGTTTTTTTAATTTTAAAATTTGAATTGTCATCATGTGTATGGTTGTGGGTACAATGTTTCATTGCTTGTGTGTAGTCAGAGGAGAGCTTAGTGGGTCTTTCCTTTTACCTTTATTTTATCTGAGTTCCAGAAGCTAGACTCATGTTACCAGGCATGCATGGCAGTTATCTTTTAACTGCTGAGCAGTTTTCTTATTATGTGAGTTGGGATTCACTTTGATTTAAAGTTTATAGAGTGCCTAAATCATGAGAAGTTTTTAAAATACAAGTTATACTTTGAATGCTAGAAAAATAAGTCTACTGAAGCATAAGAGAAAACATGTAATTTTAAAATCACAGGTCCACAGGGAAGTCATTCCTACACATACTGTGTATGCTCTTAACATCGAAAGGATCATCATGAAGCTTTGGCACCCTAATCACGAAGAGCTGCAACAAGACAGAGTCCACCGCCAGCGCCTGGCAGCCAAAGAAGGACTTCTGCTCTGCTGAAATAGGACCATCACTAAATTAACTAGTTGCTGAAAATGGAATGCTTTTGAGTCCACATTTCAAAACTGAAATGTATAATATATGTATAACATTTCCTATGGAAATGTGACATTGAGTGCATTTTGTGTTGCTACTGTGAAGCCATTAATGTGTTTGACTGATGATGATGACAACGACTTATGTGTCTTTGTCCCCAGGTACAGGAGCAGGCATTTCTGTGCCTGAATAGGGATCTTAAGGCAACTAAGGGGGAGTATCTCTGGCCTGTTGGTAAGATAGGTAAATATGCTATTGTAGCTCAGCCCCCATGATCAGCAAGACTGCTGTGTTCAGTGAGGTATGTTCTATATCTGACAGTGAAAAATCTTTCCCTGAAAAACTATACTCTGCATATTGGTGGAATAACCTGTTGTTAGTCAGAATCTCCTTTTGTGATTAGTTAGCAGCTGTTGTTCCCAGGCAACCCACTAGTTTCACTCCAAAGAACAGGACTTGGACATATGGTTCTTTCGTGTTTAATAGTCTAGTTCAATTCTTAGAATGCAGTTATCCTTATAGTGTTTTCTTGTAATTCAGTTGCTTTAGCATTAGTGTGTCTAAAGGCTGATGGACAAACTTGTTAATTCTATAGAAATGTTTTCATTGAAATTTTATGAACTAATTTTCATATTTCTACAAATGTCTGTTTTACTTTCAAGTGGTACTATGAACTCACATTTGACAGTGTTACTGGTAACCAACTTCTTTTTAAAGCTGTTGCTTTTCATTCATGTAGTATTGACTAATACATTAGATGGGCAGATGGGTTTTCATAGGCCTCAATAGTAGACATGTGAATATTTTTGTGTGTTCCTATGTCTGGATCTGTGGATTTGGTTTTGTATGTTAAATGTGACAAATAAACATTTTGGGAGAAAACTTTTTTTCTTTTCATCCAAATAAGTTAGAGAGAATTTGGAGTGATAGGGACACACATACTGGTCTTGTTTTGGACTGCTGCTATATGAATGGCTCATACTGCCCAGAGGATTGTGTGTTGTCTGGCCATGGAGAATTCTAAAGGGTTCTGTGTAGCAGAGGGAGTGTCTGTCCATGTTCCCAGCAATGGAAAATTCCAAAGGGTTCTGTGTAGCAGAGGGAGTGTATGTGTGTGTGTCCAGCAATGGAAAATTTCAAAGGGTTCTTTACAGCAGAGGTTCCAAGCTACAAATGGTTACTGTGCTAGGTCCTGGTTATACTTAAATCACCCCTTCAGTGGACCACAAACTCGACATTCACAGCAATAACTCTAGTTAGGTTGAGGTTTACACTTAGGTCTGTCTTCCATGCCAATTTGTCAAGAGGTTTTCTGAAGTAGGGAGACGGGGTTGGGGGTAAGGCAGGGACATAATAATAACTTGGATATTCAAGAGATTTTGCAAAGGATTTTCAATTTTTGTGTTTCACCAAAGGTTGGCTCCATTTCTGATACCTCTGCCAGTCACAAGTCTATGTGCAGTCTCCTGTAATTAAGAAACTCTTAATTACAGAATTAAGAATTCTGTTAGAAACTAAGTTGCTAATTTCAGAGTCCTCCCAAGTTATTTCTATCCCCAAGTTTTTAGTCATATGTTTAGCCACAGGTGTGACTGCACCAAGTCTGCCTTGCTTTCCTAGGCCATTGAGAATCTTGGCACATATAGCACTATAGCACTTCTGTCAACCCTGCTGTGACCAACCCACCCAACACTTCTCCATTGCCTAACAACACACAATCGAGCCCTGAGAATGATGCTTTTCACTTGAGAAATTTGTGAAAAAAGGAAAGATTCTGTCCATCACCTTGTTTTAGTGTATTTTGACTCATCTTTAACTTTTATGGATGTCCTTCCTAAGACTAACATTGCTAAGACATGACTGAGGAAACCTATCCAAATCCCTCCAGCTTTTAAGAACTATTTTAAAACCCCATATTCCCCTCAGTTTTTTTAAAATGCTTGTAACACAGTACATCCCATGAAAACTTTGTTCCACGGTGCTACCAAATCTGATGAATAAAGTATAGGCCATAGCTTAAAATTTAACTTTTTACAATACCAGCAGATAAATAAAACCACCAGAGTCTATTGTCTTTGTTATCAAAGTTTATTACTGGGGTCAGTTTTTATCTAGTAAGGAGTACCAGTCTAGTGTGCTTTGATAATTCCTGGGTAACTGCTATTCTGCTAAACAGCTGTAGTGGGGCTCTGTTAGGCATGGATCATCTAAAGTCAGTGGAAAAAAGCGCCTAGAAGACCCTGACAGCAGACATCATTCTAGCAAAGTTTCAGTGCTATATTAACCTGTAAGGCATCTCAGTTAATGAGTGGTGTTATAAAATGAAACAGAAATTAAGTCCATTTTCTACTCTTTGTTAAGATATCTGGCTTCTGTGTGGAATCTTTAAGCTCTCAAGCAAGAGAATAAAGTTGGAAAAGAGGGCAGTAGATGGAAGGAAAAGAATGTGATGACATGGAGCATAACTGACAACCATTTGGGAATGACAAGACAGTATATACAGAGCTAAGGGGAAACAATTAAAATGTCCATTCCTTCAGATCTTAGAAGTCATTGGCACGTGTTTGGAACTCTGACAAACTGGACAGGTGTAATGACTGGTTAAAACATCAGCAATGTGGATGGCAAACATAGTGAGTTCCTGAGTAGAAATTGGTAAAGATGCCAAGAACAGTGTATAGTGTCCACTGTGAGCTGAATGGAGGAGGAAAAGCAACCATTTGCCAGACTATTTGGAATGATCAGATCTAGCAATGGCTTTGCCAATAAGGTTCTGATAGAATTTTTGTAGCACAGACAGATTTAAAGGAATGTTTTTCTTAACAGTTGACTTACACAGGAATGCAAATTACTACTGTGGAAAAGTCAGTGACTCATACTTATTCTTGTAGAGTTGAAGTCTGAACACAGCTGTATCTCAAGGCCCAATCCCTCCCACTGCCCTTTTGATAAAAATATTTAAGAAATTAATCAAGTAAGTATGAGTCAGTGGGCCTTGTTCTGTGTAGACAGCAGATGATTTAGACTTCTGCAAGCAAGCCTTAAAAGCAAAGGCTTGTGTACCAAGAGTTGCCTCATTAAAGATAACGGAGAAAGTAGGGTCACTAAATAAGACCCTAAAAAGGTCTAGCTGCCAACCACATTAGGACGGTTAAATGTAACAGCATGATTTATTTTAAACTCTTATCTTCCATACTAACTTAAAGACCAGCCATCTCCTAGCAGCAAGCCAGTTCCTCAGTTTTGCTGTTATCTCATTTCTCTCAGTGAGTTGTTTAAGTAACAGGAGTTCATTAGTGGCAGATTTCTACAAAAGCTTTTCTGTAGTCTTCATCTGTGTGGAAACAAGTTCTACTGAAGCATCTGCAAAGGTATATACTTGAGGTTTCTGCTCCACAGAAAAGACACAAGAGCTGTGGTGACATGGTGCATCTTGGTGCTGAACAATGTTCTTCAGGAAATCTTTGTCCATTTGTGTTTACAGGCTTCTGTAATGGGCAGAGGAGATAGCTCCAAAAGGAAACTGGGACAGAATGTTTCTTTTCTAAGCTTGTTGCTAAATTTAGGGGTCTTAGGCTTGGCTGACACAGATGGGATAGAGTGGGTGGGGCTGTCTTTAGATGGGAGTTCAGGCTGCTGTCTGATGTGGGATAGTCAGAGCCTCATTGCCCTTTTTGGTCCCTCTGCAGCCATCTTCTTACAAGTTTTTTCTCCCAAGTGTTTCAGTTTCATTTGCTGGAAAACAGAGAACCTAAGTATAAATTAGCTTAGATTTCTGGATGTCCTCTTTTAACAAAAATATTATTCCATTTCATGACAGGAGATGGTTTAGTGTCCATCTTGTGAATCTTGTTTGTTATGAATCCCTGTCTATTTTCATCACTCCCCAGCAGCTGTCCAGGAGTGGAAGCTCATGCTGATGTGGGATGTGAATACCTGTGTGAACAGCTGTGGCTTAGCATGGTTTTCGGCCCTCTCGTCTGACAATTTTTGATTGGGTTCCTGGAGTGGTAAATTGCTTAGAAAATTGAAAATGTTTTCTAACAGAGAGGGGGAAAAGAAATAATAAGAAAAAACTGCAACTCGACGTCTACTAGTTAATGGGGGCAGCAGAGTGGTCAGCAGAAAGGGAGCCTGCATCCGTGGGACTGTACAGAGTAGGGGCATAGGAAGAAAGCATTTCAGTTATCTTGAATTCAGTATTAAGAACTGCTTGCTCCACCCTAAGTTTAGGGCTCAGTGTCAAGGGTAGGGATAGGAGGGCAGGAAGAAGGGGTGTGTCACTAAGAGCCTGTTCTTAGCACAAAGCAGGTGGAGATTTCCATTAGCATTTTATTTGCATGGCAGGTAGGCAAGTAACATGTACACAAATAGACATTTTTGTTTTTAAAGGGAAGGTATGTTAAGATAGCTTTCAGTCTTCTGTTAAAGGCTGGCCACTTTTCAAAGGCTGCAGGCCAATTGAAAAGGAAAAAGACAATGGGTGTGTTGTTTGTGCTTCCCATGTACTCCCTACTCTGGTATTCTCCTGCTTGCTCAAGGTGTGCTCTTAGAGATGTGAGCTTTTGCTAGGTAGGCTCTACTGGGCTCCCACCTGATTTCTTCCGAAGCTCCTCTTCTGACCACAACCCCTACCCCTACTTGATGACTTTAGGGCCTTCGACTTTATTCCCTGTAGTACTACTTCTGGTGCATATTAACTTTAAAGGTTTATTTGTATTGTATGTGAGCTTATGCATGCATGAAATGTTAGAGGCCAGAAGAGGGCACTGTATTCCCCAGAACTGGAATTACAGCTGGTTGTGAGCTGTCATGTGGGTGCTGGGAACTGAACCCCAGTCCTCTGCAAGAACAAATTGTAAGCATTCTTAACTGCTGAGCTGAATCTCTAGCCCAGGGTTTATTTTTAATTACATATATACTGTAATTCTGTGTGTGAAAATGTGCATGTGACTGCAGGTGCCCAGGAGGCTGAGAGGTCACTGGGTCCTGGAAGCTGGAGGTTCAGGTGGTTATGGGCTGCATGATGTGGATGCTGTGAACCAAACTCTGGTTCTCTGCAAGAACTGCTGAGCCAGCTCTGCAACACTTCAAAGACTTTCAAGACATCTGCCGACAGCGGAACTAACTGTAATGGCTCACCCCACCTGAGGTTCCATAAGACTAAGATGGTGTTTTAAAACTCACATTCCCTAGAGGAAAGGAAACAATACATATCATCTCCATGGTAGGCATGGTACAACCACCCTAGGACACAGACCTGAGGCTCAGAGGTATTTCATTCTCTCCCTGGGTTGTGTTCCTGCAGATCAGCAAAAAGCAGTGCAACTATGTTAAGTAATGCAAGCAGACAGACCAGCCCTAAAAGTTCAGCATTTATAAAAACAAAGTTATCTTTTCAGACAAACATTTTGTGAATGGAACAATGTCAGACTATGCTCTTTCAGGCCCAATAACTTCTGCAATGGTACTGCTCTCATGTGAAGTGCTCTGGCAGCTCCTTGTTCATCTTACCCATTACACAAGTGCTTCTGGATCCAGGCCACAGAACAAATACAAAAGAGAAGAAAATGCTGATGACCTGCTAGATACACTGTGGCATGGAAGGCTTACTTAAAGATAACTTGAAAAGAGAAACAAATGGCCAGAAAGGTGAGTGCTATATAATGAGGAGCATCAGTGATGGTGGATATCTACTCCTGAACTCTTCTTTCAATTGCCCTCAGCCATACTTTCAGGATCACATTCTTTTGGTGGTTCTCTGGGCAACTCGCTCTCAATTTCCCACAGGACATCATCTTCTTCCTCTAAGTTGCTGGAGATGTGGCACTTTCTGAACCCCTGGACAATTGATTCACTTGAGATGCTGTTCCATGCAACCATAACCCACTCCAGGAAGAGGCCTAGGGGTGGCTTCTTAGCATTTCCAGTGGGACTCAGTGCCAGGTTCCCAGCCAGAAGCCAGTTGGAATACTGGGCCCGAACACTGTCATTCAGAGGCTTGTAGACTACCATATCCAGCACCTGCAGCTGTGAGGTCAGGCCTCCTGGGATGATCACCATGTCTGTATTCATGCTTTCCATTGAACTCTTCACAGAGTCGGTGGCATGGCACCGGAAGCCATTCAGGATCAGCATCCCCCGTTGTTTGGGCACAGCTCCAGTTCTCCGTCTCCACACAACTTCCAACCAGTCTTGCATCAAGTCCTCAGTCATCCACCCGTAGCGGTGGCAGCGGATTTCCATGCCACTGGGGAACTTCCCAGGGGGGATATATGTCCCCCTCAAAATGATATATGGGGGTAACTTCCTCCCATCAGCCAAGACACCTAACATGGCTGTGATCTTCAATTTCTCCCTACCTGGTGTCTTGACCAAGACAGGTGTTTCACCCTGGTTGTCAACAGTTACTCTAGAGGGCACTTCTAAGCAGATGGGTGTCTCATCTGCATTGCCCATCTGTGCCACTTCATAGTCATGAGTCCTGCGTAGAGCCAGCACACTCTGCTGGTAAGTGGCGAGCTTCTCAGTTAGGTCTTCAGCCAGGTGCTGGGGAACTGGCACTTTATGCCTCAGAGATAGGTCATACCTTCTCATCATTCTTCTACACCAGCCCAGACTTGCCTTGAACCCTTTCTCTGGAATGTTCATTTCCTGGGCGATTTCAAGAGCTTTCAATTGCATTGCCTCCCTGGTGATGGGGTCCCCTTTGGCCTGCATGTATCTGACATACTCGGCCACACGCTGGTCCACCAGAGCAAACCTCCCATTCTTGGGGCCTCGAAATGCCCGCCGCATGGCGTGGGCATTTTGGAGCTGTGGCTTCACTTTTCGCCAGTCTCGAACATTTTTTTCCAACACCCCAAACTGCTTGGCAGCCTGACAGTTGTTGGTGCTCTCAGCATACTCCACAACCATCAGCTTAAACCCTGCGTCATAACTGCGGCGCATGCCCCGACTGAAATGAAACTTGCTAGCTAAGTCATCAGCTGAGAGATCATACCCCGGGAAGCCTAGGGCCATGTAGAAGGGGTACCCCTCACTCCACTCAGGCAGTTCAGTGATGTCCCGAGGCAGATGCCAAAAGCTGTTGAGGTGCTGAGGTTGAGGGAAATGGGAGGTGGCATTCACTGGGCTTGCCCAATATGGAGTCTTAAAATCAGATTCTTCATTTTCTAGAAGACAAATGAGGGGCAAAAATAATGCCAGTATGTAAAATGGTTTATTCATGGATTTGGGAGAGGTCATCATGTTTGATCTGGAGCTCATCAAAAGTAAATCAAAAGTTTTAACAAATAACATAGCCTAAGTCCTTATCTATGTCCTATTAACACAGATTTACCAAATCTTATTTTTATAGTACTGTGTGTACCAGAGGGCCTTTGCAGCCGAGCAAAAAGACCACAGATGCTATGAAATATAACAAGGATGCCAAGCTAGGGGGTAAGGAGAGAACTTTTGGTGGGAACTGAATATAGGTACTAAGCCTGGAGCACATAACATTGGGGCCATGTTTGGATGAAAACAGTGTTTATGTGCAGGTCTAGTGGTGTAGACCTGTAATCCCAGCTATTTGGGAGACAAAGGTAGGAGGACCACAAGTTCAAAGCTAGCTACCCTGGGCTACACTGTCTCAAAACAAAACAGAAAGACAGCAGGGTCTAGAGCTTGCTTAGCATGGGCATGGATGGCCCAGGCTCCACCCACTCCCTTACCACCAGTATCACCCAGTTTTTATGTGGATGGGAAGCCAAATACTACTAACATTACAGAAACTGGAAACATTGTGACAGCAAGCCACAGCCCTCAAACTGGACAGAACCAAACCAAAATAAAAACAAATTAAAGCAAAACCAGTGCCAGCAAAATTAAGCCTATAATGCAGATACCTGGTTCCTGCACAGTAAAGATGAAACTGTTTCATCATACATTTCCATTTGGAAGGTAGTCACAGGAGACATGATTTATGGTGATTACCATAGCTTCCAAACATTAAAGCCATCAGCTATACAATGTACTATTTTGTATCATTAAACGGAAAAAAAAAAAAAATAGCTACCACATGCTATTTTAAGAAGCATTCTCAATTGCAATGTTAGTAGAAGAAAAAGGAAAGCGTGGTGTAGAATCCGTGAAATAGAGCATTTTAAACCCAACCACAGAGAAAAACAAATGTATTTTGATAGTCTCAAAAAAAATATATGTATATATATACACACACACAAAAATCTAAGTATGTGGGTGTATATACGCACACTTACATGCATATTTTTTTTTCTTCTTTTGAGATATAGTCTCACATAGCCCACACTGGCTATACTTCAGATCCTCCTGCCTCTACCTCCCAAGTGTTAGGATTAAATGTATTTTTCCAAACATTTCTTTTGATAAATCAGGTATTTCTTAGAAATAGCCAAATATGTACTAGTTATTTACTCCAGCTTTTCCAACATGGAATGGACAGGAAGGCTAGAGTGAATAATCTACAAAGGTGCTTTGTCCTTCCCTCACTAGGCCTGGTTTGTAGAAGAAGATGGCTGCTGCTCTTCAGGTGTGGACCTAAAGCAGTTTCAGTCTCAGTTCACTTCATTCACATACCAGCTTGCCATCAAAGTGTAAATTCACAACCAATAACAAAGAAATGGAGGCCCAGGAGAAAGAGGTTGTCTAAGTCTACACAGTACTAGAAAGGGGGATCTTTACATTCCAAACTGTACACATAATCTTTATGCCTCACTCCTAAATACCCTACAGAATACATATGGAAACTGAAACCCCAGCTTGTTTCCCTGGGGTGTATGCTGAACTGGCTCACTCAATACCTGCAAAGGTTACTCCCTGGAGCCGCCACTCATCAGAATTGGGGTACTCCTCTTCCCTTTCCAATCGACTGATCACGTCTGGCTTAGGGAATGGGAAATCTGTTCATAGGAAATAGAGAAGCAGCTATGTATTACCAAGTAAGGAACACCCTCACCCCCAGCTACAGAAGATGGCAGCAGAGCTTGGTGATAGTTAGAAATATAAAGGATGGAAGCAGTCTGTTGGGAATTCTGGGAGCTCTGCTAATGGGAGTTGGTACTGGCCGGGAAATGGATGGATACAGTCCTGGAAACAATCAACATTTTAGAGTCCAACTGATCAAAACTGGGAAATTCTTCCAAATGGTTACACTGTGAGAAGGATGATGTCAATGTGTTTTGGAGAGTACTCTGTGGTATATCCCCAAGTGTCTGAGGACAACAAAGCTGTCCTTTCCAAGGATCAACAAAACACAGGCCTACATCCATGATGGCATTTTTAAGGCTATACTTTTTTGCTTTACTTTTTTTTTTAAGTAATGAAAATATCTGGGCCAAATAAAAACTGTTTTAAGAGGTAACATGGGTTTCCAAATAGAAGGGTGTACATAATCTGTATATTCTGTCCAAATCAAAACCAGAAAGTGAAGGCAAAGGGAGAGGTCTCTCATTCAGATGAGGAGACAGAGACAGCGAAACACTTCTATGGGTACAGAGCTTCCCAGAGACAAAACAAAAAATTTACCCAGGGAAAGAACAGTCTCATAATTCATCCTCATGACTTCCTGGTAGAGGGCTTTTTGTTGCTCCGTCAAAACTTCCCATTCCTCATCTGAAAAATATATGGCCACCTCATCAAACAGAGCTGGTACCTGGAAAAATGAACAGGACTTTCTCAGCAGCTGGTTTGTACATACACATGTGATAGGCTGTGACAGACAGGGGGGTCTAGTGTGGCCTTTACCCTAACAGTCAGGTCAGGGTTCTCATCTGAGGGCATGGTCTCTATCCTCATTGCTCTTGGGAATGGTGTGTGAGGAACCTCCTAGATCCCTCCACCATAGCAGATGCCATCGTCAGGCGAGGGGACACTGGGCATCTCCTCGGGCACTGCATGAGACTCCAAAGTCAAGAACCATCCACACCTCAAGTAAGAACCCTCACAAAGATTTCCATCCCAACCTAGATCTCCCTGTCTCCCAGCTAGAGACCCTAAGCCCAGGTGGCTGGATTTCAAGCTGAAAATTACTGCTTTCCACAGCATCTTTGTCGATCATACAGACTTTCCTCTTCTAAATGAGTCCACACTTCCTACTGTTGTCCTGAGGAGAGCCAGCCAGAGAAGGCAGCTTACAGGCCCTTCCAATCTATATGAGCACAAGTAGCAGAGAAGGACTAATTGAAGCTTCATTTACAGAATAAGATCCCAGCAAAATGGTGCTGGCCTTTTCTGCCAGACTAGGCTCCTTGCTCTCTCCCACTCTTCATCTCTCCTTTTTCCGGTCCTAGATAAGGATAGCCAGCAACCATAATCTCTTACTTTCCCAACTGATTTGCTTTTCTTTCTACTGCATTTTCTTTTGTGATCACTAAAATTCCTACGCCAAAGCTCCTATTTAGTAAATCACTAATGAACTTTTTCCAGACTATCCACTGGCACTCTCTCCTTCAAACTCATTCCTCAAAGCTGCATCTTGGGCCGGGGTGATCATATTGTCACTCCTTGGCTTAGAAAAATCAGTGTATAGCCCAGGCTGGCCTCGAACTCATGATCCCCTTGCCTCTACCTCCTTCAGCAAATCCTACCTGTGTTCGCCAACACAACCGGCTAAAAAAATCAGTGTATGTATGGCCTACAACCTCTTCAAGAGTCAAGCTGTCAGTCACATATCCTGACTTTTCTTTCCTTGTCAACTAGGCCTACTATACTGCCACCACCATACTCAATTCTGTATGGGAACATTTACTGGGAAAGGCCCTATAACTACTCCCTGATCTCCTCCAATCATCTCACAGAAGAGCAATGATATTCCAATTTAGTAAGGGCTGGGGGAATGGACTGAGGATCCTTATTTCTAGGCAAAAGACACAGCCAATAGTAGCAAGGTTGAGACATGGACCCAGCTCTGAGTCCAAAGCAATCACTAGAGGATAAAGCTTTGTCCCGAGTGACTCTTCATCAGCTGTATTACTGCTTCTTGTTTCTTGATACCTATTATACCTCTGCCCACTAGTCCCCTAAGCTCCTCTGCTTCCACTCTTCCAAGACTTAGCCCAGGCAACACTGCTCTCTAGGCTGTAAGCACACCTACATAACACCTTGATGTCCTGTGCTCAGCACTCTGGTACCTTGACACACTGTGCATTTTATTTCACTTCTCTGCTCATCACTTAGATCGGACTTTGTTGAAAACAGCTTACTTTGTTTCCCTAAGCCTAGGATGCTTCCTAGAGCTCAGTGGTCCTCAACCTTCCCAATGCTGTGACCCTTTAATACAGTTCTTCATGTTGTGACCACCATGTAGTACGATTATGCTGGTAATGTTGTAAGTATTTGTCCCGCCTATGGGTTTAATAAAAAGCTGATTGGCCAAAGGCAAACAGGAAGTGTGGGTGGGGCTACCAGGCTAAGAAAACTAAGTACAAGAAGAACAGAGACAGAACACACATAGCCTCCAAAGAGGCAACACAGACATGATGTGGAGACAGCAGCAGACACAGAGGAAGGAAGCTGAAATGCTGCTCTGAGAAAAGGTACTGAGCCGCGCAGCTAAACAAGATGGGTTGAGTTCAGATGAAAGAGCTAAGCAAGTTATATGCGTGGGCCCTAGGTCAACTAGTGTAAAAATATAAGCGTTTGTGTCTCTGTGGGACTTGGGTCTGAACCTTGAGGCTAGGCCAGCTAGTCTAGGCCAGAACCATTTACAACACCACCAACCATAAAATTATCTCACTGTTACTTCATAGCTGTAATTTTGCTGCTGTTATGAATTGTAAATATCTGATATGCAGGATATCTGCAACCCCTGTGAAAGGGCCATTTCCTCCCTGGAGGCATCAGGACCCATAGGTTGAGAACTATTATTATAACTAGTGAAAGACTTCAAACCCAAAACAGCGCAAATTTTCCACAAGGCCAGCTAGCAAGAGGTCAACATCAGGGCAAGTCTCATTAGACCCATGAGTTGTCAGCTGAAGGCCATTTGGCCAATTAGCAGAAAGTCATATTGCAGGCAAGCTTCAGTTAAGTCAAGAAACCGGCAGTTAGGAGTCCTTTGAAAAAGATAAGGAAGGCCATGAGAGGGTGAAGAGATCTCGAGTGTCTAATCTTAACCCAAACCAGATGTTCACAGCATCTCCAGGATCAAAACCTTTACAACCTTGCCCCATAGCTGAACCTTGTATATGATTTTCAGCATTACCCCTTAGTGGAACTTTGTATGTAGATCAAAGTAGACAATGAGACCCCCTTTTTCCATATAAAAGGAGACTGTTCTTTGTGTGGGGGCACTCAGTTAGCTGAAGCTGCTCATCGCTCGAAGGCGCCTGTGTGAGTATTAAAAACCTCTTGTTATTTGCAGCCAGTGATCTGTGTCGGTTCTTGGGGCCAGGGTCTCCTCTAAGGGTCTTTCATTAGTAGGCACATATCACCCATTACTGAGTAAGTTCTTGAGGCAAATATATTACCTCTGGATTTCTTGTCATACATGGAGTAGTTTTAAAGAATTAAAGTTTTATTTGTCAAAAACCAAAGTGAACTCTTTGTAGTAAAGCTGAACGAAAGTCCTTCACATGTGGAACAGTAGGAGGTAAGAACGGTGTGGACCCTAGGCTTTCATCAGACTTCCTCCATCTGGAAACTAGGCAGCTCAGAGTTTCTAGGCTACTCTATTCCCACCACCCTGGATTTTAAACAACTCTTTCTTTGGCCTTTTCACTCCCTTACAAGTTCCAGATCTAGGCCATAACTATTTATAATCTCCTTTTGTTGGCTGGCAGAAGAATGCAGGCCTAGTTACATCAATTCCTGTAGAGCAGGTAATATATTCTAGACCGGGATAAATGTTGACTTTCAAGAGCTGGTGTAGGACCAAATCCTCTCCTAATTATGTAGCTAGAGGATCTTCAAACAAGTCCATAACAAGCACCCAAGGCAGAATAGACAAGCTCACAAAGTCTCTCCAGAGCCCCGTGAAGATGGGCAAGACTCCTGCTATGCAGGTCTTTAATTTGATAAACAGTGCTAGCTCTAGTTAAAATGAGAAGCCAGGCAGTTCAAGTTTCAGTCATCCTTTCTTGGCCTTGCAGTTCAGAACCTGCAATTCCTGTCCTTCCTCTTTCACCAGAGTTCTCTAGCTTGTATGCACTGCCTTGCTCTCCTGGGAAGCTGGCATTCTAGTACTCCTCTACAAGGGTAATTGTTCTATAAAGCACTTTCACACTTTGAAGCTTCCTAGATTAATAGGCATCTGAAGAGACTTGGAACCACTGTGTCACTGCAGCCCCTGCTAGGTCAGGGTATTTCCATCCACATAAACATCTCTGAATTATTTAAATATGCTATGGATATGGGGATTGCTACTGAACTTTTATGGTTAAGCAAACAGTGGCTAAGTAGGTTGGCTGAAGTCATATAATTGGATCTGATTCCAAAGCCAGTGCTGTCTCTAAAGGCTTCTCTGGCCTTTCCAAGGTGACTGTGGTAATGCTTCCTAGCTCTGCTCTTCAGAGGCCTATTAATGTAGACTGATAGGTTTAAGATTCATTCCTTAAAAGCTACTCAGGCCAGCTCTAACTACCCAGTGTAGCATACCATATCCCCTAGCCTGTCTCACACTTAAGGTTCCTGCTTCAGGGGTGTCTCTTAACTCCATCCACAGCCTCTCTCTCCCTTCCCTTTGCTCATCCTACTCATTATAAGGCTCAGGTCAAACTATTTTTTTTCTATTTGAAATTGTATTTCTACTCCAACTCTATTATAGAGCACAGCTTACATGTAAATAGTTCTTACGAACCATCTTAATTATTAGCAAAATATGCATTTAACATTCAGATTCTATTTTTTTCTTCTAATTTAATGTACTAGATCAGTGTCTCAAGTATATGCTACTGACATTTTGGACTACTCAGTTCCCTGCTGTATGTGCAGGGTACCTTCAACTGCATTTAAGATGTATAGAGAGACCCTGGCTCAAACCAAGGATGCTAGTAGGGCCTCACACCTCAACTTCTACTTTGGGTCACAGCTACGAAAATTATCTCCACATACTGCTAAATGTTCCAGGGTGTGGAGGAGCCAAAAGTGTGTACTGCTCAAGACTAAGCCTTGTCCAGGAAGCACACTGTCAGGCCTGAATGAGCCTTCTCCCCCTTCGCCTGGCGAGAGAGTCCTGAGCTGATCTCCACTGCCCTCCTTCTTTTCCTTGAGAGACTAGGGGCTCCATGAAGGCAGGAATTTGTCATAATGCTGTGCAGTAGCTGTTGTTGGACAGACTTCCTAGAAGTTACAGATGCCCAAATCCCTGTGCCATCTCTCAGGCTGCCAGGCTCCCTCCTCCAGCCTCCAGCTACTCTTCTAACTTCTTCCTTTCCTGGGCAAGGCATGCTCCTCACCTGGCTTTTCTCATTTGCTCAATGCAATCAGATGTTTACTTTGACTGCACCCGATTTCCATATTGCTCTATCCCGTTTAGATATTCTGGGTTGCTCAATTTAGCCTCAGAATCCATTGTGGTCTTCAGGTTGCCAGAACTGACCAGTGCATGAGTCAGAACTGGGAAGGACAGGGTGGACAAACATGAATGCGTAAAAGGCAGCACAGCACAGCTCCAGACCAGTGAGCCCAGAGCCTAGTTACACAGAGACACACCACAGAAACAGGCTCCAATTGTAGGGCTGCAGCTCAGGAAGTCAGGGATCCAGGCTGATACCTTTTGATACCTGAGGTTCTGTAGGAAGGGTAGACTAGATAATTTGGAAGAAGTGTCTTTCTAGTTCTTTGCCTGAAACTGTGTTCTATGATGGAAGGCTTTTAATTGGACACAAAGGACACAAACCTATTGATTATAATGTTTATGTACAATAAAAAACTAAGCAATGTCAATTTATTGCTTATTTAAAATGTTTACAACTCATACTCAACTTCCATGACTCTAGTAACTACTGTAAATAAATATATGGTCTTAAATATTACTGCACTTACACTTGTATATTCTTTGGAGCTTAGCATTTATGCGCAGGGGACATATAGCACTGAGTGTCAACTGTTATGTCTAAGCTCTCCTTATACCAGCTCAATGACCAAGTCTTCTATGTGTTTGGTGCCTACCATGTTTATAATGATATTAAGTCAGGCACAGGGGAAAAGAATGAGAGAGTGACAAGAAGACAAGGTCTCACCTCAGTTTCTGAGACTCCTAATCAGCCTTGGTGCCCGAGGCCCTGTTCCCATCACCACTTCCTCCCCCCATTATTTCCGCTGCCTTTTGAAGCCACAGGGCTGTTTTCTCAGGAATGCAAACACATGAGACTGGGCTATTTTTACTTCCTATGTCTGCCCCAGAACAAGACCCAAAGCAAGCTTGACTCTTAGAGGGATCCCACACACTCTTACTTACCCATGCGCCTTCTGAACAAATTTGTACTTTCTGCGTGTCTATGGTGGGACCATCTTCCAATTCCTGGACCTGAATCTCCTCCTTTTGCTCTTTCAGAGTCAAATTTAGAGGATAGGCAGGGGACTCCATCTCTGCAAGCAAAATTTAGTAGACAAGTCAGGTGGTGTCAGTGTGAACTCTCACACTGAGAGGGTGGCTCAGGCACACACAAACCTGAAAAGCATTGTCTGCTCCATCGAGCAGGGGATTCCAGGGAAAGTGGCTTATTTCATTATTATTACAGGGACTGTGGGCAGATATATCTGGCTAGCTTCAAATATTCAGAAAGCTTTCTGTGGTTCGGAAACAGACTAGTTTTTATAGACCAATTGCACATAAGGACAGAACTGAGAACTGATGAGCATGCCAAGAACAGGTTTGAAACAGTGCACTGACAGGCTTAAGTTTCCCACCGTCAGTAGCAATTGAACACGGGATCAGGGCCAGAGGAGAGCAGTGCTGATTTGCTACCAGGTCAAAGAATCTCAGCCTAGATAGGATATTTGAATAGTTAGCAGGAAACACTTATCACCTGAATTTTCCAGATCCACAGGAGCTGTCCACAAGCCAGTTCAGAAACTTAACATTCTTCTCTAAAGGACCTCCCAAAGCCAAGTCTGTTTCACACAGAGGGGTGTGCCTGGGTGGCGGAGGCCAACCCAGACTTGGCAGGACTCTTTCTCGCCTCCGGGTCGCAAATTTTCTGTATTCGAAGCCTCCTCAGACTGGTACAAAGAGCTTCCCCTTGAAAGACTGCCGGCAATTGCTGGGTGTGTAGCGAGTGTGCATCTTGTGAGTCCCATTTTCTGGGACTTACAAAGCAAAGATCTTCCCAGAGTTCAGAGTCAGCTTCTCCAATGTTTCCGGGGATGGCGGGCGGCCTGGGGAGGTAGGAATGCCCGTGAAGTCCCAGGACCTGGGGCCTGAAGTTGGCCGCGGCCTGTGCTCCGTCGCGGGGCGGGAGGTGGGAGGGGCCGGCCGGCGCGAAGGTGCCCGCCGCCGCCCCAGCTCCCTCCAGCCATCTTGCCCGACCCTTTCCTACCGCCCCCTGCACACGCCCCCAGCTCGGGTCCCCCGTGCACCTGCGGGGCGGAGACAGCCCTCACCGCCCACCTCTTCGGCCGGCCCGCAACAAAGGCGGCGGCGGCGAAAGCTGCTATCGGCGGCCCCCGCCCCGCCGAGGCCCAGCTTCCCCCCGCCAGCCCCGAGGAGGAGCCGCCCCAGCCCCGCGCGCACTTACCCCGGCCGAGCCGGCGGCGTCGCCGCAGGGGGCGACGGGGGCTGAGGCCTGGCATTCACCACGCCATGGGCTTCGCCGCTCCAGCCACCCCAGCACGGCCCCTCGCGACCGAGTGAGGACACGTGGTGGGAGGGGTGGGGAGGGCGGAGCCGGGGGTGTTAGGGGGCGGGCTAAGCGTGGTTGACGTCAGCAGGCCTCGGCGGTGCTTCCGGCGACGCCTGTGCTGGAGGACGCAGGAGCAGCAAATTTGCTCGCTGGTAGCCGCCGAGGTGTGCGTTTGCTCGGTGGGCGCACCGCTCAGGCGTCCAGAAATGCACTGTGACCCCTGGCCACGGAGGAGGCGGAGGGGTGACCGGGCTCAGCGTTCTATTCTTTCCAGAACGCTGTTCCTGGCACACCAGAGAGGCGAACTTGAAGATTTTTTGTAGTATTGCCCATTAATTTCCAAGCATGTAATCCCTGGACGAAGAAGATGTGTAGAAGTTCTTTCCAATTGTTTTCCTACAGTTCTGTGAAGAATATAACGTGTTCCAAGAGACCGCCAAACTTCATTATTCCAGAAGATTCTATAGTTATATTTCTGTTGGGAACTTGTTTTGAAAAACAAAACAAACAAAAATCCACTTGATACACTAAGAAAGATTGAATTCTACTTGGGGGATGGTGATTTATAGCCAAGAGGAAGGGGTGTGGATGTCAGGGCATGGAAAGTTACTAAGGAATTATCAAAGGTTGAAGGATTCTTGATAAACTCACTGAAATGGATTCTTGTTGAAAGCAGGCTGGGGCTGGAGAGATGGCTCAGCGGTTAAGAGGACCCGGGTTCGATTCCCAGCATGGCAGCTAACAACTGTCTGTAGTTCCAGTTCCAGGCAAACACCAAGGCAAATAAATAAATAAATAAAGTTAAAAAAAAAAAAAAGCAGGCCATGGAGATCAGATATCAAGTGTGCTAAACTGACTTAGGGAAATTCTTGGTAAAAACCAGCTGGGCACCCAGAAGATGGGGCCAGCACCAAGGCAGAGAGGCCTCCCCCAGGAGAGGAGTCAAGAGACTGACTGATCAAGGGAAAAAAATTCCCTTTTTTAAAAAAGAGATTTATTTTTTATTATTTTAAATTATTTGTGCATGGGTATATGTTATACACGGATACCCCAGGAGTCAGAGTTACAGGTAGTTGTGAGCTGCCTGATGTGAATGCTGGGAACCATACTGTGATGCTCCTCAAGAGCATTCACTGCTCTTAGGCCCTGAGCTGTCTCCCACAGCCCCATGTTGTGGAATAATCCTTCTGTACAGTGAAAATGTGTTGCTTTCACTGTTAATAAAAAAGCTGATTGGCTGATAGGTAGGCAGAATTTTGGGGACAGAGAGAATGCCAGAAAAATGGAGTCTGAGGAATCTTGAGCCAGACAACCAGTCAGAAGAAGCAACAGGGGAAGTTCCTAGAACCTTCGGGCAGCACATAGATTAATAGAAATGGGTTGATTTAAGTTGCGAGATCTAGTTAGTAACAATCCTGAGCTATTGACCAAGCATTTATAATTAATTCTAAGTCTCTGGTTGTTTGGGAGTCACTGCTGGGACATAGGAAAACTCCACTTACAGCCCCAAGAGAAGCTTTCTTTATGTGTTTTAAGTGTATTGCTTCTGTATGTGTATACATGCACATGATGTGTGTGTGTGTAAGCACACATGCCATGGCAGAGATGTGCTGTGCTTTTAATACATGAACTATAGCACAACTTTGAAATGTTATATCAGACAAGACCAAAGAAGGCTTAAACACTGGGTAGAAATTAAAATATTCAGGAGGTTAGAAATTCTTGTTGTCTTAATAGGCAGCTCTTTTGATGTGTAAATTTAATCTTTTAAAAGCAGGAGTGACAGTGATTGATTCTCTCATTTTAACTTTTCTGAGAGTAATGGCAGTTTCCAACAGAAAAGCAAGAAGCTTGTCAGGAAGAGACAAGGTGCTGGGTTATTGTTGGCACCTCAGCTTCTTTCAAAAATGAATGTTATGATGTAAGAAAAAAAGCAATACTAAGTTCTAGTCTTTGAGAGCTCCAGTATTATTTAAGTATCTATAAGATACTTTGGCAGTCCTTTATTTTGTGTCTTACTTGTCCATTTGGACAGGGTATGGTCAGCAGTCCGGGTAAGGGGAATTTCTTGCCCAGTGGTTAACTTTTGCCACAGAGAAAGTCAACTCCATATGGAGTTTCTGTGATACCCATCATCTTCTCTTAAGTAGATTGGTGCTGCTGGGAGCAGACATGTCTCATAGCCATGAAAATGAAAAGAACTTATATTATTAAATCACTTTAAATGCCATATCCTATAGAACTCTAAAATGTTTGAAGACAACCTGTCTATCTAATATATATCTGTTTGACCTTGAAAATATACCTAACATGACTACAGATTTGATTTTAATGACTAACTACTAACTTACATTATTTTATATTCTAATTAGTTGGTAATAATAATTTTCAAGGCCTAGAAATTTGCATTACATTGTTAGATGAACTTTATAGGTACAATACCTTGAATAAGAGTAGAAACATACGTATAGTAACAAAATTAATCTCAACTTTGTATCAATATAGACAATATAACCAATTTTCATACAATACAAAAATCCAATCTAATGTAAAATATTTAAAACTAGTGGTTGTTTTTAAAAGCAAATTCAATAATCTAGTCTTTTTCTCATTATATCCATGTTTCCCTTTTTTCTTTTAAGAGTAGTTTCAGTAATCTACCATTTTTCCTATTATATCTTTATTCCTCCCTTTTTCTTTTTTCAAATAAGTGCCATGACTCTAAACTCCTTTTTCAGCTTTCTTCCTAACCATTACCAATACCAATTTGTATCCAGTTACCCTAAATAATGACAATTATCCATAACCCAATGAAAGATAAAAAATCACCCATCCTACCTCTTGGGAGTGTGAGCATCATGTTTTTAAATGTACTTCCTGCTATGTGAGGGTGGCAACATCTTTAGGGGATCCTGAAAAGAAAAATTTGGATTAATTGTCAAGTCCTGGAAGAGGTATCTGTATCATTTGTTGTCCAGTCTCTACATAATGGGAAAATGCAGGGCTGCCTCAAGTCCTGGCTAAAATAGTCTATGAGGCTTAATCCTCTCAGCCAGCCACCTCAAAATTATCCTGAGCAGTTTGTAGTCCAAAGCCTATATCTGGCTAGTGTTTGTTAGCTTATGGCATTATCATAGTACGTGTGAAATCATCATTCTGAGTGCCCTATCTTCCTTTTGAAGTTTTCGAAGGTTACAATTAGGCAACATCATGGTTCACTGCAAAAAAAAAAAAAAAAAAAAAAAAAAAAAAAAAAAAAAAAAAAAAAAAAAAAAAAAAAAAAAAAAAAAAAAAAAAAAAAAAAAAAAAAAAAAAAAAAAAAAAAAAAAAAAAAAAAAAAAAAAAAAA